>CAUYRT010027505.1:0-29104 GCA_963574885.1 Lepilemur ruficaudatus | reverse complement strand
AATAATAATAATAATAATAATGATAAAATAGATAGTAAACTTTGAAGAAAATTACTTCTATTTCCATTGAAAGATGCTGCTGCACAAACAGGATACAAATGCCCTAGAGAAGCAGAAAAAGACCCCAGAGAGATGACCAGGAATGATAGCCCCCAAAGGTTAATTCATGCAGAAGGGTTGGAAAACATCATATTTTGTAATGTCAGTTTCTATTATGTCATAAACTGAGCAATGTCAAAATATGGCATAATCAAATAAAAACTCAAAGCTTGAAATTATTTAAATGGTTTCCCAACGCTAAATCATTCTAAAATTTCTCAGTAATGTTGTTACTTTCATGAGTTTTCTGACCTCTTTCTTTTACAAGTGTCAAAATGTATCCATTTCAAAGCATTCTGTAAGAAAGTACAAAATGATCCTTTGACCTCGTTTAACATATGGAGAATCTGAATTCCAAAAAAAGTAAATATTTTTATTCTGCCACAACAAAAAGGTAAAAGGATAAAGCCAAGATAATTTCAGGGTCTGACTTCTTCCACCGGATTGAAAAGCTAATGTATAATAGACCAGAAAATTTCCACAAGAATACTGAGAAGACAAATCCTGAAGTTTTTTACCTTAATGAAGCTCCATTATAGTCAAAATCTCATTTTCTACACTAAACCTACATTCTCATCTACTTTGAGATATACTAACTTTTAAAAAAACATTGAGAAAATAAATATATATTTCCCCAAAGTAAATGATTCCTAAACCTTTATAGTTTTATGATGTTCTATCATTTATATTTGTGGCATGTTACATTTTCTTTAAATTCTACATAGATGACATTTAAAAAAATAATACGTTGTCTTTGGGCGAGGATTCTAGGGTTAAGCAAAAATATTCTACCAGTTAAATTATTTCCTCCAAGGATATAATAATGTATTTATTAATACATTCTCTGTCTCTTCCTTACTTCCTCCCAACTTCTTTCATTGGACTATTATTCTTGTACTCGATTACCTGAGTCATAATTGTGAAGAATTTATTTTTAAAGTTGAAGTAAATTGATATTAGCTGTATTTTGTATGAGTGGCAGCACTGAATAATGGTTAATTGCCCACTCTCGAGTAAGACTGCCTAAATTTAATTCTTGTTCCCCCACTTATTAGTGGAGTAACATAAGCAAGCCTAGCATAGCAAGACATTTCTTTGCCTCAGTCTCCTCATCTATAAAATGGATATATTAATAATACTAAACTGACAGGATTGTGTTTCAGATTAAATCAATTAAGATACAGAAAGAATTTAGAACAGTGCCTGGCGTGTGTTACTCATTGTGTAATTGTTAACTACAACTATTTTTATTCTTTAATGTGTTACTTGCTAGATGGTTAGGAGCTAATATGAAGATCAAAGCTACTATGGTCATCATATATTTTCAAGTCATTTACAGAATGATGTCTTACCAGATTCTAACCCAGAAAAGCTTGACACCTATACACATAGATTCCCTGGCAACCAGTGGCATGTGTGTGGATTTGGCTCATCTGAAGACCCCTGGTTGATTTTGCATCTGGACTTGGTGGGCCAACATTGCGTGATGTACAAGGTGTCACTGAAGCCTGCAGGGGATCCTTCCATCACAGGAAAATGTCAGGTCTCATTGTTCCTGTCGGGGAGCAGAAACAGAGACCAAGTGACTTAACTCTTTCAAGTGAGTAGCATCCTAAATTGGATTCTGCCTTGGGCTATGAACTTCCCTGAGCTACAAATGATCAAGTAAAGTGGTATTGTCAGCAAAACTTTACTGACTCTGCTCCTCTGCCCCTTTGTCCCTCATCTCTTCTGCATGATGATAAGCTGAACTTTCTCCATAAAACACCTACATAGGGATTACAGGATTTTGTCATCTCCATAAAGTATGTCTGTATTGGCTGCTTTGATGTTTCTTCCGAATCATTGCTTTAAAATATTTGTGTTCTCAAGTCACCTTAGAAAGCAATATTCTGTTCAATTTTTACCCTGTACTCACTGACATGGTAGACTAAGGAAAAAAAAAACACAAAATAATTCTTGTATTGGAAGGTTGTTGCCACTGATGATATCCCAGAGAGGGATTATATGAAGATTCTATCATCCAGAGAGCCCTGTAAAAACATAGAGTACTTTTTATGGTTTAAAAAAAGATAATATCATTGTTATATTAAAAATAATGTCATAAAAGTTTCCTATATGTGCAAAATACAATGATATATGAAACTTGCTCTCAATTTCAAGCATTTTCTAAACATATAAACAAAATAACATAAATAAGTGTATTTTATAAATCATTGTATACGGACAATGTTATTACAGGAGAACCCTCTTCCTCTATCAGTTTGGTGAACAGTATACTATACTGTTTTATAAACTCAAGACAGAGACTCTGTCATATTTAAACTTGAGATTTCCTATCTCTAGTACAAAGGCCTTATGAAATAAATAAATGAATAAATATCTAGATATAATATGAATTTGTATTTAACACCATTGCTTAAAAAGTTCATGACTTCTCACAAATTATAAGCAATGATCCTATTAGAAGAATGTCCTTAAATGTATTTCTCCTGAAATTAAAAACAAATATTATTTTTCTTAGTTATATTTTCAAGTGATTATATACTAAGTTATACAGAAACTGCTCTCTCAACCAGAACATAGCAAAGCAAAATTATTCTTTCTTAAGTATACAATCAATTCTCATTTCTAAGAGATACAAAAATAAAACCCAAAATAAATTGGGAGGAGAAAGGTAGCATAAAAAATGTGCTAAAAGTTTGCTTGTAATTTATAAAACATGCTTTGTCATGAATCACAAACATTTTAGCTTCTTAGAAAAAAATGACTTGAAACATTTTTACTAATGTTGAGGTTCCCAGTGGAGAAGGATCTCATAAATATTCTGGACAAGATGAAAAATAAACAGAAGAATCCCCAGATGAACAATTTGTATCTATAATGTACAGTGATTTCTTTTTTAAAAACTTGACCAGTAAAGCAAAAGAACTGATTTGACCTAAAAGAGATACTGTTATCATTTCTAGTAACTTCCTTTCTCCTATTTGAAAGAACTATTTTTTACTACATCGTTAAAACTGAATAAACATTTAAATACTGTAATCAAAGCCCAAAATAATAATAACTGAATGACAAGTTATGAAGAACCATTGTAAATGAATCTCTCTCACCTCAAAAATATGTGTGAATAGAATGAGCAAGAAAAGGAGCCGGAAGGAAAAGGAATCTGTAAATTGTAACTTCCATATGCTGATAAAAGTTTAATTAATTTGAGACACAATCTGTTAGAAAAATATTTTTAGGCTTTTTTCCCCTCAGTGGCTAAAATGCCCACTTTTATTTATTTATTTATTTATTTATTTATTTATTTATTTATTTTAGTTTAACTTATTTATTTTTTTTTTATTTTAGATTTTTTTTATTGCAGCATATTATGGGGGTACAAATGTTAAGGTTACGTACATTGCCCTTGCCCCCCTCCCCCTCCCACTTTTAAAATGTATTCTTTTAAGAAGTTGTGGGACCAAGTGGTCCTCAATTTTGGATAATTGCCACCAGTAGCCTGAGTCACATTTTAACTTTTGGAAACTTAGTGTTCATTTGCAGCGTCACGTCCAACTATTAGAGAACTGATGTTTGCTTCAAGATATCAGAAAGAAAGAGAAAGAAAGAGTGGCTGTCAAGGTATTCTTTACTTTCACCTAAAACAGTGTTCTCTACGTACACTGAATATTGGAATAATTTAAAGAGTTTTAAAAATTACAGAGGGTAGACTGCCACCCCTAAAATTCTTATATGGTTGATCTGAGTGTGGCCTGGGCATCAGCACTTTTTAAAAAGTTTCCCCATGTAATTCTAACGTGAAACCAATTTTGAGAAACACTGATCCAAAGGGATTAGGAAGAATACACTCAAAGAATAGGCAACAAAAGCAAAATTGGACAAATGGGATCACATCAAGCTAAAAAGCTTCTGCACAGCAAAGGTAAACTCACAACTATAGGACACAGTGTGCATTGTGGGGGGGAAGGGCAGGCCTCTAACCCGCGCTAGGGAGAGGCAGTGATATAAAATGTAACCAAAATGTTTGTACCCTCACAATATCTTGAAATAAAAATTAAAATAAAATGGGCAAAGGATCCAAATAGACATTTCTCAAAAGAGGACATACAAATGGCTAACAGGTATATGAAACAAATGCTCAATATCATTAGGGATTAGAGAAATGCAAATCAAAACTATCATGAGATATCATTTCACAGCCAGTTAAAATGGCTTTTATCCAAAGGACAGGCAATAATGGCAATAATGAAGGTTGGCAAGAATGTGGAGAGATGGGAACCCTTGTACAGTATTGGTGGGAATGTAAATTAGGGCAACCACTCTGGAGAACAGTGTGGAGGTTCCTTAAAAAGCTAAAAATAGAACTATAGTATCTTATGACACAACAATCTCACTGCTGGGTATATATCCAAAGGAGAGGGATAGGTAGTGGACAGGGGGGATAAAGTGGTGATGCTTAATGGATGCAAATATACAGTTAGATAGTTGGATTGAATGAACAAACAATATTTGATAGCACAACAGCGTGACTGTAAGCAACGATAAGTTAGGGTATACTTTAAAATGACTAAAAGGAATAGAATTGAAATGTTCCTAACATTTATCCTCAGGATAAATGCCTGAGGTCATAGATACTCTAATTACTCCAATTTGATTAATTCACATTGTATGCGTGTATCAAAACATCACACGTACTCTACAAAGATAAACAATTATTATGTGTCCATAATAATTAAGAAGAATAGAAAAGAATGGCTACTAGTTTTTTATTAAAGGCCCAATTCAATTAAATTCTTTGGTCTTTCTTACATTGGCAGAGACTAGAATCTTTACTTATGCTCATTTGGAGTTTAAAGCAGCAGACAGAATTGCACTAAACGCGATGTTTCCATGCCTTATTGACTGATTTATTCAATTTTATTTAACTCAACTTAATAAATAGTTACTAAGTTACCTGTTGTATGTGCTAGTGCTGTAGGACATTCAGAGATGAATCAGATCTAATCCCGTTTCTCAAATAGTATAAACAGGTAAAATCATAGCTAAGCTAACTAGAATCAGATGCTACAAATAAGTCAGATCTGCTCAAGAAGCTAATAGTTTCTCAGATAACAAAGGAATATCCCATAAGTTCTGATACCAACATTACAAATCCGATTTCAAAACAGCATTAACTCATAGACATATAGCACTGCTTCTTATTAAGCCTGAGAAAGTGAAGAAATGCCAGAATCAAAATCATCAAGAAAAAAAAAAAAACATTAAACAGTGGACAAAAGACATGAACAGAAGCTTTTCAAAAGAAAATAGACTAAGGGCAACAAACATATGAAAAAATGCTCAATGTCACTAACATCAGGGGAATACAAATTAAAACCACAATGAGAGATCACTTTACCCTAGTTAGAATAGCTTTTATTAAAAAGTCAAAAAATAATAATTACAATAACAGTCTGTGGATGCAGAGAGAAAGAAACACTTAAACACTGTTGGTGGGATGGCCACCATATTAGTACAACCTCTATGAAAAACGCTATGGTGATTCCTCAAAGAACTAAAAGTAGAACTACCATATGATCCAGTAATCTCACTACTGGATATTTACTCAAAGGAAAAGAAGTCATTTTATCAAGAAGACACCTGCACTCGAATGTATGTTGCAGCACAATTCACAATTGCAAAGATGTGGAATCAACCCAAGTGCCCATCAATACATGAGTGGATTAATAAAATGTGGTATATGTATACCAGTTAGATTTTTTTAATTCAAATTAAGAGCACAGTTATATATAATCAATTGGATGAGTTGCTTTTAGATTTGCCTTGAGCTTTGCAGATGAGTGCTATCCAGTAAAATCTGGCTCAGTGTCTCAGCATGAATTATTTTTTGATTTGTGATGCAGGCTTACACAGTGTGTGTGTGGGGGGGGGTATGTGCTACAAGTTAGCTTATATAGTGACACTATATATAATGATAGAAAGCAGATCAGTAATTGCAGAGGTCTGGGGAAGTGTGGAGGCATGGGAAGGCGGGATCACGAAAGTGTGCTAGTAAGCTTGGGGGAGATGAATAAGTTTACTGTTTTGACTATGGTGATGATTTCACACATATATACATATTTAAAAACTTATAATGTATACTTTATATAAGTGTAGTTTATGTTTATTATACCTCAATACAACTGTTTTTTAAAAATTAAAAAACAAAAAAACTGTGTTTTTAAACTCATTATCGTGAAACTCCTCTCTTCCCTGACATCATAGAGATAGTCTCTTACATTAACTTTTAGATTGAAAGCTTTGATTTGTTTTGGAGGATGTTTGATGTGTGAATGGTAGATTTAAGGACATTGTTATATTTATTTTTTAATATGGAAAACCAGTTTTGTCAATCTCTTTTTTTAAAACAAAATCCAGTTTTCCCAATTGATTTTCCAGGTTTTCTCTCATATGTCTAGTTCCCATTCAGGCTCGCATCTGTTTCTGTGCTGTAAATTCTGTTTGATTGTTCTATTTTTCTCTCCCTGCACTAATACCATGCTATAAATTCCTGTAGATTTAGAGTGAGTTTTTGTCGAGACAACCAGACTTTCCTATTCTATTTGAATATTGTCTCTGTTATTTTTGGACTTTTGATCTTCTATATGAATTTTAGAATTTGTGTAATCAAATTCACTGCTTACACTGAATTTTAGGAGAATTGTGTTGCCTGTACTGCTGAAAATTATCACCATAGCACGAGAGCCACCCTTTTTGATAGCTGTAATAATTACTTCAACTTGATATATTGGAAAACTTGCCAATTCTGTGCAATTCATAATGTGTCATTGAATGTATAACAAACACAAAAATAGCTCAGTGATTTTCCTATGAATTGTGGAGCAGCAAAAGCACCAAAACACACACAGACACATACACACACACAAATAACCGACAAAAGCAACAACAATGGCTAGAATGTGGAACAACAGAACTCATTCATTGCTGATATAAATACAACATGGTAAAGCCCCTTTTGGAAAATGGTTTGGCAGTTTCTTATAAAACTAAAGATACTCTTACCATACGATCTAGAAATCATATTCCTTGGTACATGAACAAAGGAGTTGAAAACTTATGACCACATAAAATACTACACATGGATATTTATAGCAGGTTATTTATAGCAGCATGGATATTTATAATTATGAATTATTTATTCATAATTTCCAAAACGAAGCAACCAAGATGTCCTTCAGTAGGTAAATGATATATCTAGACAATGACATATTATTCATCACTAAAAAGAGATGAGCCATCTCTTTTTCTAAGTCATGAAAAGACATGGAGAGAGCTTAAATGCATATAATTAAGTGAAAAAAGCCAATTTTAAAAGGCTACATACTGTAATGATTCAAACTATATGACATTCTGGAAAAAGCAAAACTATGAAGGCAGTAAAAACATCAGCCAGGGATTGGGGCGTGCAGTGGGGAGGGATGGCTATGTGGAGCACAGAAGATTTGCCGGGCAGAGAAACTCTTCTGTGTGATACTTTAATGGCAGATACACATCAATATACATTTGTCCAAACCCAGAGAGTGAATCTTAATGCAAACTGTGGCCTTTGGGTGGTAATGATATGTCAATGGAGTTTCATCGATTGTAACCAATGGCCCCCTCTGGTGGGGTATATTGATAGTGGGGAAGGCTGTGCCTGTGTGCAGTAGGGATCCTATGGGGACTCTCTGCATTCTCTGCTCAATTTAGCTGTGAACCTAAAATTGCTCTAAAAAACAACATCTATTAAAAACAACAAACTACCTTCTGAGCTTTCTCAAGGGTAAGAAGACATTGGAAAACTTTACTTCATGTGTACCTCCAAAGGTGTTTTTGAAACTGCCAGAGATGAAATGAGATGATTGTGCTGATTAAGATTGTCCTTCACCTATGAAAAGTTTTTCCAGTTTTATCATCTTTGGCTTTTAGCACCAAGTGCGCTTCCAAATCTCTGCTGAAATCACCAACATAACGGAGATATCAGACCTGGCTCCACAGCATTTCTTCTTGTCTCACAAGAGAACTGCCAAGGGGATCCGAAGGGTAAGGAGAGAAGATAATCTGTGTCTGGGAAATCACTTCCACTGCTGGTCCAGGGCATGGGAAACAGCTCTGAGAACTCATATCTTGTATCTCCATCAATTCTTTACTCCATGAAGCGATTTAGATATTCTGGCTCTGAAAACACCACATACAAATGCATACTCCCTTCCCACTCAACTCAGAAGTGCCGCGAGAAACATAATCAAGGTTCTTACACGTAATTAAAAATCATCATGTCTAAATGAGTAAATTTTTCAACAAACAAGTAGCTTTTACAAATTCGTTTTATAAGGCAGAAATGGAAAAGCAGATGTCACACAAGAGCACAGAAAGTTTTGACTGTGGTTTTGCAAGGCTTGAGAAGAATAATCTAAGTTCTAAGATAAGATGTGCCGTGAGAGTGTCCTAAGAAAGCAGGCTGGTGCCAAGCAAAGTAGGGTTGAGTGGAGAAAATGCTGTGGAATCTTCTGTGCTAATTCTCCCTCTACCGAATAAACAGGTGCACAGGAACAAGCTCACAGGAACAAGCATATCAACAGTGCTTTCATCATTAAAGAGCTAACATGCAGTGCTTACGGTAGCCAAGAGCACAGACACTAGAGTCCGACTGCCTGGCTTCAAATCCCAACTCTAACAGTTGCTATCAAAATGAGTTAGCCAAGTCACTTAACCTCTTTGTTCTTTGGTTTCCTTATTTGTAAAATGTAGAATCTACATCAAAGGGTTATTATAAGGATTATTACAAAGATTAAACAAGTTAATACATGTAAAGTGCTTAAATAGCATGTGCTCTGTGTTAGTTTTTATAATTATTAGTAGTAATATTTGAACTATCAGGACCCTTATCTATGGAAGGAACTAAAGCAGAGTTGGTAAAATTATGACAATTTTGGACTGGACTTTTTTTTTTAATCTTAACTTATTGGTGATGATGTAAGCCATACATGACAGGAAAAAAGTTCTTTATGCTGTAAGATGAAAAAGAAAATCAGCACTGTACCTATTTTAATAGTTTCTTATGGCAACTCTCATTTTTACATTGTGGTTAATCTTGTTCCTGATCTATTTGTTCACTCATTTATTGTTTGTTCAGCAAATCATTATTATTGTTTAAAACCTAACATGTGCTAGCCATTGTGTTATGGTTCGATGATGCAAAGGCATATCAGACATTGTATCTGCCACAAAGACATGCAAATAAGTTGTTATTAATTATAACAACATAATGGAATGGTTATTGCAAGGGGAGTCATGGGAAAGCTTCACAGGGCAAGGGACACTTGATCTAGATTTTGAACCATGAGGAGGAATTTGCAGATATAAAAGGGGAGAAAGGCATCTCACACAAAGAGAATAGTGTACGACAAGACTCAGGGATAAGAGTGGACTTTATCCAGGACACAGACAGACATTTAGTGTGCTTGAAGGGAAAGCTTTGTATTGCAAAACACGCAGAAAACAAGGGGGTTACAAAGGCAGGTTGGGACCTCACAGTGAGGGATTTGAACCAAGAAGTATGCACTGGATTCTGTAGACATAGTAGAGGCAAGAGTTCTTCAAGTATTAAACGTCTCTGCTTCATAGACTGCTTTAGTTTGCTATTGATGTGTAACAAATTACCCAAAACTCAGCCTATAACAATACAATAACTTGTATTGTATAAACAATACAAGTTTATTTTCTCACCACTTCCATGGTTCAGGAGTGCAGTGTATATTTGTTAATCTTCTGCTCTGGATCTCACAAGGCTGAAATCAATGTGTCAACTGGGTTCATCCCTCATCTGAGGCTCAACTAGGGAAAGGGCTGCTTCCATGCTCCCTTAGGTTGTTGGCAGAATTCAATTCTTGCAATGTATGACTGTGATGTTTTCTTGCAGGCTGTGTTGGAACCACTCTTGGCTCCTAGAGACTGTTGTCAGGTTCTTGCCATGTGGTCCCCTTTGTAGCCCCCGTCACATCATAGCAGCCGACTTCTTCATCGACAGCAGCAGAATCCCTATCATGCTTTGAATCTCTTTCTTCAAGGAAGAGCTCACTTCTTTTTAAAATCTTCCCTGCTTAGATCAGGCCAACTAAGGACAATCTCTTTTTGATTTTCTCAAAGTTCACTGATTTGGGACCTTAATTATACCCACAAAATTCTCTCACTTTTGTCAGGTAATGAAACCTAAGTAAGGGACTGACTATCCCATCATATTCATGGGTTCTGCCCATACCCCAGGGGAGGGGCATGTACATCAGCGGGTGGGAAAAGTAGGGGCATCTTAGAATTCTGCCAATCACCTAGACTTCCTGCTTTTGTGGGCTAATGGGCTTACTTTGGCCTCCATAATGTCTATCCCAAAGACTTACTTTAAGTGGCCTAAAATAATCTTTTCTCTTGTCCTCAATTCTTTTCCACAGATTTCCATCATGTGCTCATTTGACCTTGCAGTAAATCTTACTTTATTTTTTCAGGAGGGAACAGCTATAACTAGGCCTGGGTATCTACTACCAAAGTCATTTTCTACTCATATCAGGCATGAACTATTGTGTATTTTGGAAATGATCTGCTGTATTAAAGCAAATTAAAAAAAAACTCATAGCACAATAACAAAAACTTAAATAACACCTCCTAATATGGTCAGTGAATCAAATAGCTTTTAATCCCACCGGTAGGCTCATTTAGCATTTGTGAATGAAACATAAACATATCAATGAATTTTCCCAAGGATTGGGGGAAATAGTAAAATATGTTTAAAGATTTATAAGCTGAAGCTTTTTGAAAAGTAGTTTGAATCTTTGGCAGCATCTATTCTTGGCCAGATATAAGCCCAGGCACAGAATTTAGGCCATGGACAAGCTTTATTGTCCTGATATCAATGAAAATGTTGTGGAGACAGTTTCACCCAAAGGCAATGGAGCAAAAGGAAAATAATGAACTTCCTTAAGTTCCTCTGTGTGTCTTTCTTTTTGCTACCAAAGGGATCTATGATGTGGGAGTAATTACATGTTCCCAAAGAACACAAAGGAACAGAATAGGCCCGGGTGATGTGAGAGAACATCACCTTTTAGTGAACAAGGCAGACAAATAAATATGTTGCTGGGGCATTGCTTAGCTTCTAATAGCTAGCTTTGAAGAAACAACGTGGGAAAAAAGAGAGAAAAAAAGAGATCATCATCTTCCATGAAGGGAGAAAAAATTGGGGGTTACAAAGTTGTGCTACATTTCATCAATTGCAGGTGAGCCTGTTCGTCTCAAGCAATTACCCTTCATGGCTATTCTTACTGTGCATTTTTCCTTCAGTGAGTGGGTTATAGAGCGGTTTCCTCCCTGGTTGTGCATGCTTGACTTTTATATCAGGGAGTCTGTCTTGAAAGACTGTAGAGCAATCATATCTTTAATGCATCACCATCCTTGTAGCTTTCTCCTCTTGCTGGACCAAGGGCAACCAGTGAGGGATAGATGTGTGTTTAGTAGCTCCCTACCCCATGCTACTTCCTCATTCTTCAAACCAGAGCAAGGCATATGCAACAAGCACGTAGGATAGTATGATGCTAAGCTCCTCATATTTGAGAATCAGATAGACATTGTTTCAACCCAACCTCTGACATAATTGACTATGTAACTATGCCACATTAACAAAATTTTCTAAATACCAATTTCTGATCTATACAATGGAGATAACACCTCTATGTCCTAGAGTTATTAAAGAATTAAATAATAGAATGCACCTCAAATTAGTACTATTATTATCATATTACTATTTTGACTCTTTATTCTTAGTTGGAATGGTAAGTAACACCTTCCCACTATCCTCGGCTATGGAATGTTTGTAGTGGCTTTCTGCCTTATACACTGTCATTTCATCTCCACAGTATTGCCACAAACCACAAGTGTCAGAAAGAGAAAGTTAAAGGCAGAATCATCCTCTAGGGCAGAGCTAGGAAGGTAAGTAAATAAATTAACTCATCTGTCCTTTCATTCCTTTTTAAAGAAAAAAATAGTAAGATATATTTGAAGTGTTGCAAAACTATTACTTAAATACTGTATGAATTTTTACCACTTTAAATTTGTTAATAAAATGAGTGATAAATTGAACTTGGCATTTATCAGGGAATATTTTCCACATTTCAGGAAGCAGAGTATTCACAATAAAGAATGTTAAGTCAGTACCAAGGAAGGGTTATCAGGATGATATGGAGGTGCAGGGAGGGATGGCCAGGAGGGGGCACTACTCTGGGATCCCATATTAGGAGGGTTCCTGTAGGCATAAATTATGTAGAAAGAAAGATGTCATCTATTGCTCAGGGCACAGTCAGGCTGATTTTGACTTCCTGGATTTTTTCCTATATTTACTCTAGGGGCTCCTGTGCTGTCCTACGAAGCATGTTCAGGCTTTAAATTCCAGCTCCATCTTTGCCCTTTATTCAAAAAAGATTTCTGATTTCTCTCACACTCAGAAACTACAAGGGATTTCACATTCACCTGCTGAGATAAGTCCATTTCTGAGGTCCAAGGGTTCTCTATTCAGGGCGGGAGGGAATTTTTGGTACTTAATCCATCAGACTCCTCCAACAGCTCTTTCTATCGAAAACTACTTAGAAGACCAGAAAGAAGAGGAGGCAGAAAGATTCAAAAATTGCTCAAAAGTTTTTCCCTTTTGGCAGTATTCCCTGGTATTTTGGAATGCTTAGTGTCCTAATACCTCTCTTGTTTTCTAAATTCAAGCAAACTTACAGATAAGGAGGAAACTATTCAAAAAAAGAAAAAGAAAAGAAAGGAAGAAGAAAAAGAAAGCATAATAAAAGGAAGAATACAACAAAACATTTGGCTGAGAAAATTCTGTTAAGTGGCTAAAATACTGGACACTGAAAATGTGCAGAGCAGAAATATCCAGAGATTTGCTTAGAAATCATAAGAGGATTATTGGTTACCTTTTGGAGGGCTCAAATTCAGCCCCGGAAGAGGCAGATGTGTGACTTGAGTTAAACTTGAGGCTGCTGTCCTGCCTCACTGTTCTCTCTGTGAGCTATGTACACTACTGGGTGGTAAAGAATAAAGGCACAAGTATTTGAGGGGACAAAACAATAGCCACAAGCTACCTTTTAAAGATAGCATCTGTTTTATGAATAACTTGTCAAAAATATTGGCTCTACAGAAGGCAATGCCACCTCTTAGAGACTCTGAAATGTTTCCCATTTAATTGTGAACTTGTTATCTGTCCAGTTAGATTTTTTATCTATTTCACTACTGAAATCACTTTCAATTTTCTAATTCATTGAAAAACAGTCCTACAAATTTCCTTCCTGTGATAATATCAAGGCAGTTTGTCTGCTGAGAGGCTGGCAAGGCTGGGGTGCTGAATGCATGGCTGGAGCTAGATGCTCCCTTTCCATTGGTAGGACTCAAGAAGTTCATATGGTTTTCCCTCTCCACCCCTTCCTTCAGTCTCCCTGCTGCCTATAAATTAGCCCTCCAAGCTGTGGAGCTAGTGATTAAGTGATTTTTTTTTAGGGCCACCATGTCATGTTTTCCCTGACACAAGAATTTACCCACCATGATATTATTTTTCTCCTGTGCAAAGTTAATGGTTTGTAACCCAGTTAGCAAACAGAAACTATCCATCTAATAAATTCAGTGAGTTTTATTTTTGTTTTGTTTTTTTTTTTGCATACATGTGGCACAATGTTTCTTAACTACATATTCACATCCTTTAACATTAAACATGATAACCCTTGCTTAAGAAAATTATTTCAAATCCAAGAAGTAATAGTTGTTGAATCAGTTTTTATTCAATTAAATATAATAAATTAATCCATTTATTTGTTCATGTAGTTAAAAAAAAAATCTGAGATCTCAATACATGCCAAACACTGACAGCTGACTGGGAAGCTCTTGGCATTTGGAGACATATAGACAAGTTAACAAATAATTATAGTATTCTGAGAAGTCATGCAAAGGAGGCATCTACATGTTGGAAATAAGGACCAAGGGACTGACTCTACTTGAAGATACATGTCCCAACTACTTCATGGAAGACACATAAACAAGGTTTTTAATACTTACAGATTCATCTGATGGATAAAGCTTGGAGGTACAATCCACTGGGGAGAAAAGACTGAGAAAAATGGTAAAAAGTAGCCTGGAAGTATACAAAAGAAGTATAGTATGCTTATGGAAGAATAATCAACTTTCTAAGTTCAAGCTTTGTAGTTGAAAGTTATAAAAATCTGACTCAGGTGGTATTTTTTAAAAAGACAAACGAATTGGCTCAAAAGCCCAAGAGTAAATCCTTCAGGTATGGCTTAATCTAGGTGCTATTTTAAAAACAATATAGGGAATCTATAATTACATATTTCAATTTATTTAATGTATTCATTTCCTTGATGTCACATACATCTCTTGATAATGTCTTATGCAACTTATCCACTTTCTGCATTGTTTTTCCACTTTAAATCTATCTTAAGTAAATTTCCAAATAACCATACTAATAAAGAAAGGTGATATATACATAGCAATTATCTATATTTGCTTATACTCTTAAATACAAATAACTGAATTCACTGGACACATTGGCCATGTGAAGCATTTACTTGTATAAAGCTTGAGTTCAATTTAACTCTAATGTTTGGATAACAACTATAGGAATTTATTATTCTCCAACTGTTAAGACATTAAATAACTTGAAGTTCCCTAATGCCTCATCATGCCTGTCATCATTCTCAATTAGGACAAAATATTTTTATCTACTGATCTCACAACCAATATATAACAAATCCACCAGAAGAAGACTTCTTAAAAAAGTGACCTTGCCTCAGAGAATTCACCAGGCTCAATTTTATATTTGGCTAGAATAAAACAATCATTCCTTTATAAAAATTTCTTAATGTAGAAAAAAAATCTGACATCCATTATAGCTTAGCTTAACTTTCTCAGCAAAAGAATAGACAAGAAACAAGGAAATAATTCCTGAAGTTGAAAGATAATTTTGGTCATACCTACACAAATCCAACTTGACTAATTATAATAGAAAAGTAAAGATCCAGTCTCATTGTTTTGTCATTAGCATGGCATCAATGTATACTTTTTAACCTAAAATACTAATTTGTGATCTAGTTTTGCCGTGACATCCAAAGTTTTTTATTAATGTCATATAAGATATACAAAAAATTAACAATAACTCTGGTTCAAAATCTGTTTAACGTTCCTAGACTGATGTATATGTACTTTTATTTTATATTTATTATACTCTGACCAAAACGCTACACAGTATGTCAATTTTTCTTTTCAAGGGTACAATTGCTAGTTGCCTGTTTTTATTAATAAGGATGCTGACTTATGTGCACATCAAATTCTTCTTAGTTTTTAATCTACATCTTCAGAGAACAATTCATATTCTGCCGCTTTCTTTTTTAGAAGGAAACAAACTTGGGCCAAATGACATATTATATTGCTCTTCAACTAGAGCCAGGTTTCTGTCTTAAATACATTTTCTGCAACATGTCATTTATATTTAAAAAATATTCTGTTGCTATCAGTTTTCTTTTCTTATAGAAACCAACTGCCAGTTGCTTCCAGTCTCTATTATTTATTCATGTAAAATAAATAGAGTGAAAAATGTTTTTTCAACTACAGATTTCTATTAAAAAGAAATTATAAATAAGGCTCAGGAATGAAATTCCATTTCTTTTCATAAACACTACAATGCAATGTGTAAATAGATAATTTTTAAATATTATCAAATCTAGGAGCTTAAAATTGAACTTGAAGGGCATTTAGTCCAACCTCTCATACAATTTAAGATTCTTTTCAACAATACCTCTTGCAAACAATCATATTATAATTTTCCTACTAAGCCCCTAAAAACTATTTCACATACACAATGAATTTTTTCCCATATCATTCAAATGTGTCATTAACTGACTATTACGGCTGTCAAACATTGTATGTTGAGGGATGGATGGTGGGTGAAAGAAGAGAAAGAAAAGAAGAACTGAGACTAAAACTCCTGTCTACAAACTCCTGTGCAGGTCCTCTGTGGCCTAGAAAATTGATAATCTTGAATGATCCAGAAAGAATCCAAATTATACCATCCAGCCTGCCTTGAGAAGGCAGAATATTGGCTCAGGGAAGACAACAAGGGCATATCTTGGGCATTAGTTCATCCTTTTCTTGTAGGAATAAAAACTGCTTTTCTCCTAAAAATAGATACCTTAAATACATATGTTTACACTTACAAGTAAGTTGATATTCTGCCTAGAAAATGGTCTCAATGGTCAGGGCAGCACAACATTGTAAAGAAAATCGTTAGCATGTTGTTTTGGTACCATTTAAAGTTTTCAAGATGTCTCTGAGCAAAGCTCCTCAACAATTCCACTTTGTTGCTTAAGGTGGGGGAGGTCCTATAAATTTTGTATGTACTCACCTATTAATTCAACTCAGTTACCTTGACATTATTTATGCAATATAATTTTAAATTGAAAACTGATGATTCTTACTTTGTTCATGTCTCCTAACCTGTCTCTTCACTTCCGTTTACATGCATGTAAAAATTTTATGAATCCAAGAAATTTTATGAAGTGTCTATTTTGTGTATCTTATGTAAGGTAATGGAAATACAATGTAATAAAACCTAAATTTGATATCAGCATATGCAAAATATTTTTGAAAAATAGCTTTATTTTCCAAAAATAACATAATTCACTCTGAAGTTTAAAAGTGTGCTACATTAGTCATAATTTTGTGTGTGTTCATTAACTCATTATACAAATATTTATTGTGTACCCAGTATGTTTCAGACACTATTTTGGGTTCTGTTGAACAGAACAGGTCTGAACAAAAGAGATGAAAAAATGTACATTCTTATTTTGAGAGAGACAGACAATAAGCAAATTAAATTAAAAAATATATAGATATTAGATGTCACCATCTAACATGATGACTACTACATAGGGAAACAAACTAGGGAAATAGGACAGGGGACATGTGGAGGTGAAATTTTAAACAGAGAATGCAAGAAAAGTGTCCCTGAAAAACGTGACATTAAAGTAAAGACCTGAAGGAGGTGATAAAGCCAGCCATGTGGATACCTGAGAGAAGAACATTCCAGACAAAGGGAGAAGCAAACGCAAAAGCTCTGAGGTAGAAACCCTTCTGGAGTATTCAAGGAAAATCCAGGAGGTCAGTGTGGCTGGTGGAGAGTGAAAGGTCAGGGTAGCCATATCTTAGGTCCTTTTAGGTCATAATAAGAACAGTTTCTATTACTATGAGAGAGATGGGAAGCCATTAGAAAGGTCTGAGTGGAGGAGTGATGTGATTCACTCATATTTTAACAAGATCTCTTGCATTATGGAAAACAAGGGCACCAGGACAAAAGCAGAAAGACCACATACAAGGTTGTCACACGATCTAGCTAAAAGATGATAGCAGCTTGGATCCTATCAACAGAACTGGATGTCTTTAGAAGAGAAAATCCAAAAGAATTTGCTGATGAAATGAATGTGAAATTTGATAGCATGAAATCTGACTCCAGCCAGGTGCGGTGGCTCACGCCTGTAATCCTAGCACTCTGGGAGGCTGAGGCGGGAGGATTGCTCAAGGTCAGGAGTTTGAGACCAGCCTGAGCAGGAGCAATACCCCCGTCTCTACTAAAAATAGAAAGAAATTATCTGGACAGCTAAAATATATATATAGAAAAAAATTAGCCGGGCATGGTGGTGCATGCCTGTAGTCCAAGCTACTCAGGAGGCTGAGAGAGAAGGATGGCTTGAGCCTGAGAGTTTGAGGTTGCTGTGAGCTAGGCTGACTTCACAGCACTCTAGTCGGGGCAACAGAGCCAGACTCTGTCTCAAAAAAAAGAAAAAAAAAATTGACTTCAAGCTTTTATTGGCTTTATCAACTGGAAGGATGAAGTGGCCATTAATCGAGATGGGGAAAACGATAGAGGGGCGAGTTTAGACATTAACGTTTGAGTTGCCTATTAGAAGTCCAAAAGAGATTTAGATGAGGCAATGGGCTATACAAGACTGGCTTTTAAAGAGAGTTTCAGAAATGATGAATACATTTAGGCAGCACTTGTGTCAGAGGGATTTAAATCAATGAGACCGGATGAAGTCATAAAAGGAAAAGGTGTCGAGAGAGAAGAGAAGTTCGAAGACTGAATATGGGTCATTCCACTATTGAGTGACCGGAAAATGAGGAAGAGCTGCTAAAAGAAACTGGGTAGGAGTAAAACTCCTGAAAGCTAAAAAAAAGTTTCTTAAGGAGGGAAGGATCAGCTGTGTCAATAGCTGCTCATAGGACAACCATGTTGGAGATTGACAGACGGCATCAGATTTAACTACGTAGACGTCATTGAAGACCCCAACAAATGTAGTTTCAGTGAAGTGGTGTAAACAAAAGTTAGTTAGAATGGTTCAAGAAGACTAAAAGGAGAGATTTTGAGTTTATGAATTTGATTTGAGATTGCAAGATTAGAGGCTGCACATCAGAGATTGTAAGTAAAAAAACTTCTTGGGGAATTTTTATGTAAAAGGAGAAATGAGGACTAGCACGTTTTCTTTTCCTTTTTTATTTTTTAATGTGTGAAAAATAATATGGCTGTTCCTCTATGTGTGGGCATTTGAGAGTTCATTAAACAAAGGAAGAAATGCAATTTGTTTAAGAACTTGCATTACAAATAAATAGAATATGTAATCTTTTAAAAGCCTATTTTAGGCCAGGGAAACATTTATATTTTGGGGGGGTGGTTTTTGTAATTACAAGAGCAGTGGTTTAAAGTCCACAAATACAATCTGATCTTTCACCTTTCTCAAACACACTTAGCTTCTTCTTCCTGTGTTTACAACATATTAGAAGCAAAGCCCAAATCCTTGAATGAATTTTGAGAGACAAGAAGGTTGACACTAGAAGCAGTGTTTTAAGAATAGAAGAACTTCCAAGCACAGTAAATTTCCTCACTTTTATTTATTTATGTTTTGTGTGAGTCACACTAGAAAAAAATGCAAGTCAAATATCAGTTTAGCAAATGTTTTTATTTTACAGAAGCTGACAACACCTAAAGGTATAACTTACTTTTGGCATATTTTTAAGTTAAATTAAAAAATACTTTATTGCTGAAAAATGCTAACAATCATCTGAGCCTTCAGCAAGTTGTAATCTTTTTGCTGGCAGAGGGTCTTGCCAAGATGTTGATGGCTGCTGACTGATCAGAGTGGTGGTTGCTGAAGTTTGGGGTGGCTGCAGCAATTTTTTAAAATAAGACAAATGAAGTTTGCTACATTGATTAACTCTGCCTTTCACAAAAGATTTCTCTGTAGCATGTGATGCTGTTTGATAGCATTTTTGTTGTTGTTGTTGTAGCTGGAACTACAGGCATGTGACACCACACTCAGCTAATTTTTCTATTTTTTGTAGAGATGAGGCCTCGTTATTGGTGAGGCTGGTCTTGAACTCCTGACCTCAAGCGCTCCTCCTACCTCGACCTTCCAAAGAGCTAGGATTATAGGCATGAACCAATGCTCTTGGCCTGATAACAATTTTTTAATGAAATAAAATTCCCTTTGGGGAAAGAATCTGAACAATCTTATGGTATTGTCATGAAAATCAAACAATCAGTTTGACAGCAAGTGAAGGAGAGAGGAGTAACAGTTAGCTGTCTACAGTTGTTTTTCAGTCCTAGAGCCAAAAAAATCTTAACCAGAAGAATTCTTTTCACTGTGCCTGTATCTGCAAATTCAAAGACACTCACACTGCCAGGAAATGCGGAACAATTTAATGTTACAGATTAAAGAAAAAAACCTTTTAAAATTTTTGATTTCTGACACTATTGCCAGTATTAAAGTAATTAGATATAATAACATACTTTTTGTTTAGAATTCCTAATACACCACACACACACACACACACACACACACACACATACACACACACATACACAGCTAAAACAAAGTCCCTAAAAAGTAAAGGGAAGATAAGACTAGATAAAGATTAGATAAGAAAGGGAAGAAAGCACATTTATCCCACCCTTAAGAGAGTATATTTTTATTGTGAAGAAAAGATTAAGATCAAGAAAAAGAAATTACGAAATGTTCAATGAACTGGAAGCTGTACTAAATTAGCACTCATTTCGCTGGGGACAAAAAGTCACTCATAACTCAACATGAGCAGTGACAATCCATCTCTTGTTTTTATCTCCTTTGAAATAAAATACATTCTATATGTTCTCAACATGTGGGGAATGATACTAATGTCAATACTAGAGAATAATATGAAAATGGAATTAGCATAATTATGCAGGGGGAAATGGCAGCATTCTGATGATGATATATCTTGCACTAACAGATTTTTTACACTACCTTTTTCAGAATATGAAAGCCACTGAAGCAAAATTGTAAAATTAAATAATGTGGAGAAGTTCAATTCCTTTAGTGTTGGCATGCTAGAAAATAAGTCTGGTTTTCAAAAGAAAGCGTCAGTAGGATTGAAATATGTGTCAACTTTACTTACTTCAAAAGTTGTAGGCAATTCCTGAGCCCAGGTGATCAACTTCAGTCCCAACACATAGGATTTGGACACTTTAGATTTTCACCTTTATGATAAAAAAATCACGCAGACTGTTACGGCAAAAAGAGAACCATCTCTGGATAATTCTAGAGGAAAACCACAAGGTCTTATATTTTCCTTAGTAAGCTTAAAAAGGTGGTGATTTTTATAAAGGAAGGGAGAGGATTTCAGTCAACATCTTAGAATGACAAAATAATAACAATATCTGTTCCCACAAAATATATTTTAAGATTATGGCAGTAAACTGAAAATTAAAAGGTGGCTTAAAATAGTATATGTTTCTATTAATAATAATAATAGATATTCACGTGTGAAAACTATAGAAACAAGACAAAATACAAATCATGGTTGCAACAGTCATGAGAAACATTTAATATCTAACATTTGATGTATTTATTTTAAGATATTTTCTGTTCATAATATATCAACTAAATTAAGATCATATTGTAATAGAGTCTCACATCCCATTAGGTTAATTATGTTATATCATAAGAATTTGCCTTTATCATTTAATACTATTTAGAAGAAATCATATATAAAAAATAATATATTTAATAATTTCTTTATTGTTGTATATTAAGATGTTTCTTTTTTTTTGGTATTCTAAATAAGCCTGAGATAAATATACATATATTTAAGTTTTACTTTGAGTGAAGTGATTTTGTAATTTTATTCATTCAGTTAATGATATTTTAAATATAGATTATTACCCATATTGCATTCATGATGGAATGCATGGTTGTGTATTTGATTTATTTATTAAGCCTAACTTCAAACATTTTTGCATGTATTAGACACTTCAAATGAGAAAGTAAATAAATTAGAGCAAGAATAATGTGACCTGGGAATAAAAAGGGAATCAGAGGAAGATCCATACACAAAATACAAAGCATGCAATCCCATACCATACAGTTAATAGTGTAGGTCACAATGTTGTTTGGAGTTTTTGAAAAGTCAAAACAGAAAGGGAAACATACTACTTGTGAGTTCCAATTCTTAGGATTAAAATAATGCTATTGTCAGGGGTCACTTCACTTTTTCTAAGATACTGTAACTTAAGCAAAATTTCTTCCTTGA
Organism: Lepilemur ruficaudatus; assembly: GCA_963574885.1. Lineage (NCBI taxonomy): Eukaryota > Metazoa > Chordata > Mammalia > Primates > Lepilemuridae > Lepilemur > Lepilemur ruficaudatus. The sequence continues at coordinate 7,291 of CAUYRT010027505.1, read as the reverse complement.
ATTTTCATGAAGACAAATCAGATTGACAGAATGGATTTCATTTCCAATGACACCCTTATAAGTGATTTTGACAGAGCAGTTTTTTTTACCATCTCTCCTTGTAGACCAAGGGCATAATGACAAGATCAAATAAACTTAAAATACACAATAATGGGTATCTGCCTGTGAGTTCAATTTCTATTTGAAAGATTCTATAAAATAGCGATCACATGGTTGGATCAAAACTGTGTGCCCATTATAACTTTTAAATTTAATTACATTTGGCTTTAACATGCTTCTAAATTAAAATATTTTGAACCCTTTATGATGGTGGGGGAAAATATTTTGACAGTTGGCTTAGAAGCTGTTGTTACAATAAGCATTTAAGATATATCGTTTCGTTTCCAAGAAAGTGATTTTGTTTTTAAATTGCCTATTTTACCTAACTCCAAACAGCATTTGAGTTGGCTTATAGTCAAAAGCAAGATGCATGTAGAGCCACCAACATTAAAGTAAAATAAGATGAGTCAGGAAATCATTGTATACAAGTCTGGGGAGAGATGCTTATATTGAGAAATCAGGCTGACGAGAACTATTGTTTAAACTCCTTGGCAACCAAAGCAACATAAATCTAATTAAACAAGAATTTTTTTAAGTTTTTTTGGAAAATAGACATTTTGTTACCACAGAATCCAACCTTGACCCCTAATTAAAAATCAGCATCAGACTTCTAGGTGAAAATGATACACTTCTCCCCCCATCAATATCTAGTGAAATGAATAAAAATTAATAACTAGAAGAAAAAAATTACCATCCATAAGCAAGTAAGGAAAGGACGGGCACAATATAGTGTGAACCTTAATTACAATCTCACCTTACATAAGTGGTACTGGAAAGTTGATTAGATCCTGACAATTCTTACTTAATATCACCAATTTGAATTTTTTAAAAAAATTTGGAATGAAACATGGTGAAATAGGGGTGGAATGAATAAGTGAGGATGACTCTCACTGAACAACACATAGGCTCCAGGGTTTCTCCTTAAACCAAAAAAATGGCCGAAAATGTTAAGATGTACATACTTATTCCCTTTCCATGGCCACCCCACCTCAGTGAATCGAGAAGTCCTGGTCTCTGCTAAGTAAAGAGAACATTTGCAAAGGAATAACAACATTCGCAAAAGAGCCCTTTCTCTCCAACAAAGATTCCACCTAGCTCATGCCTAGTTGATAAGCAAAAGAAAAGTAAACAGAACCCAATACCTGAGCCCCAAACTGGAACTCAGATAGTAACACACATATGTCAGAGTTAAAGTTAGACAAAAAGTCAAGGAGAATCATCCGTAATAATATTAGCAGAAATGGACTATCTAGATTCAGTAAGATTCAAAGGAACGATCTCACAGGCATCCAAAATTACTAAATAATTCCTCCAAAAAAGAAATTTAGCATACAAAAGACAGAACAGTTTGAAACAACCAAATAAATAAATAAATAAATAAAAAGAAAATAACAGCCCAAAAATGAAAAAAATTAGAAAACAGAGGAAATGTTCCTAGCAGTGCTTTCCACTATAGGAAAAATTAATAAGAACACATTTAATACATAAAAACTCAAAGACAAGATGATAGAACAATGGAATTGGATAAATATAAAGATTATAGAACCAAGGAAATAAGTTAAAGACCAAAATGATACCATTATAGAAGAAATTAGAATAACAAAGTACAAAATAGATACGTCTTAAAATTGAGATAATAGCATAGAAGAATGACTCGAGATAATTGCAACAAGTGCAGAGGAAGACTAAACAATCAAAGCAATTTGAGGAGAAATAATAGATATAGAAGCAAGACAAAAATGAAACAACATAAAAATAATTGAACTCTTAACAGGTAGAACCCAACAAATAAGCAGAAAAAGGATTTGAATATACAATATTAACAAAATTACCTGAGTTGAAGAAATATACAAATTGACACAGTAGAGGAGGCCACCACATTTCAGGGAAAGCTGGTTTGAAATGATTGCTAAGGATTGGTGTATAGTTTGATGACCATTTTCAAAGCTAAAGAGCATAATGATAAATTGCTGTACTAGGAAGACATTTTAATAGACAGATAAAGAATGACTGTCCCCAAATTCCCCTATGGATAAGATCTGGACTAGGATTCACTAAGCCTGGAATGATATGGTGAGACTGCCCCCAGGACTGTGGAGCATTAGACAATGGTGATCAAAAAAATAGTTTTTAAAGGCAAAATCAGAATGGAAAGGCATGGTAAATACTTCTGATTGGCCCTTTACATCTTCCTTCAAAAGCGGCACAGGCTCCTGTCATGTTCCAGTAACTGGCACTAGACTTAATTTTCTTGTAATAAACAAATAGAAAACTGGAAAGAAAATATCAAACAACTATTTTCAGACATTGGACAAAAGGCAGTATAGAGCTGTCATACCTGAGAGAACAGGTAACAAAGCAGGTGAGTCCTACAGTCTCCTTTGTTTGCTACACAGAGCCAATGTCCAGACTGCAGCTCAGGAAGAGGTTCCCAACCTGAGTACAATCACTTCTTTCCCCCAACCTACAAGAAGCAATGTCTTAGATACCTGTTCACTCTGAGCTTCAGTATCCTGACAATTACAGTACCCTTATTTAGAATTGTTAGAAAAACAAATTATATATATGTATAAAACCACCAAAGTCATGATAAGTACCCAATAAATTTTAGTCATTATTACTATTAATTAGATATATCACAATGTTTTAACTTTAGTGGTTACTATACCTTAGATGAAGAAAATTTAGAATTTCATAAAACACAGAGTGTTTACCACAGACTATAAAATAGGGAAAAGTCTGCCAAAATTTATGTAATAGAAATTATAGTAAATGGAGTTTTTTAACTATTAGACTTTTCATGAGATAGAATAAAATAGAACTAACAAAAAAATGTTTGCAATTGCTTATTGTGTTGTACAATTTATGAGCTGAATTGTGATGGCATTTGCTTGGCAGTGGAGCCTAACAGGAAAAATTTATGCTGTATCTTGAAAATAAACTACATGATCTTGAACCAAACCCAGCAGCTATGAATCACGACCTGTATCTAAAACACCGGAGTGAGGCACTTGTGGAAGCCTAGAGCATGAAGATCCCTTAGAGACACTATTCCTCTTAATTAGCCCAAGGAACTAAAGGAAGGCCTTTTACATATTACTCTCATGTGTTTGATAGTTCTTCATGGGCTGAAGAATCTAATCACATGAAAATTTTATCTTCTTGGTGAGATCATTATCCTTCACAAATGGGTTGCTTGAGAGCAGTAATTCAACATTTAATTGTGTTTTCTTTATTTCTCCTAGGGGATAAATCTATGAAAATCTGAATCGCATTGTTGTTAAAGTTTCAGTAGACCTCACTATGAGAATAATGCTCCCAAATGACATCTTTCCTGTTATTAGTCAACAGTATGAGCTTAGAGTATTTGAGTGCAATGTTTATAGGACATGGTGCCATAAGGTAGTATAGCTTTAACTCTGTACTCTCTGGTGAGGTTTTAATAGCTTTGAAGTAGTTGTGCTCTGTGGAAGCAATAGAGCATATATACAGTGTGCATTTTCTGCTGTAGTAAATATGATACTAGGACAATCACAATGGTAGATTGCAAATGGCCCTAATTCTTTACCCCTTCTTGTATCTATGCCCTTTGCCATCTATGCCCTTGTAGGGAGGATCCTACAAAGCTATATGGACCCTACCCTGCCATAGAGCTCTGTAGGACTATCCCTAAGTCACGTGACTCTTGGGTCAGCCATGTGACTTATTCAGACAAACACAGGCTTGAAAATTACTTGTTCAAGCCAGCTTGCTCTCTCTTGCTTTCTGTCATCCATAAGAAGGACATGCCAAGGTTAGTTTGCTAGAAGACAAGATATGTGGAAAAGAGCTCAGATACCTCAGCCACGGCCATTCAAAATCACCCCAACTCTAGCCCACCCTAGGAATATGAACAGCCTCGCCAAGACTAGAAGAGCCCTCCAGCTAACCTGAAGATATGTGACCTAAATAAATGCCACTGTCTTAAGCCACTGAGTGTTGGAGTGGTTTGATAGAGGATTTATAGCAGCTAAGCCCCATCAAATTAAATCTGTATAACTTGAATTAAATGAGGAATACAAGTCAATTTATTTGAATCTTTTTTATCTTCAGAATTTAAATTTTTGCAAGCTAGCCTGTCTTACCTAGGTGCTGGGCACAACTCAAGTGCTCTGTAGTAATTTGGCAGAACAAATACATACCACCTTTTCCCTTTTGCATATCTCCAGCTTGATTTCAAAATATTTCTTTTTATTAACATAAGAAAATCTTTTCAAATGGTGTTTTAAAATAAGCTGGATTACATTTGGAGAGAGCAAGGTAAAATCAAGCTGAGAGATCTCAAAAAATAATCATCAAAAGATGGTGAAGAACAAGCCTAATGCCAAAACAATTGTGTGTGTTCTGGCACATCTAAGAAAGTTATGTTAACTTTACATTATATTATATTAATTATATATAACTCACAATATAAAGTTAACTTTCCATTTCCAAAATGGTGGCTAAATTAATGAATATGTCTAAACTACTCATAGAAACTTTGTGAATTTTATTTGATCTTTAACAGCTTTTGGGGGGTTCAATTAGTATACAAAGAATTATACATATTTAATGTGTACAATATGATGAGTTTGGACATATGCAAACATCCATGATGCAGTTACCACAATCAAGGTAATTGACTTATCTAACACCACCCAGAGTTTCCTTTTGTTCCTTTCTTTTCCTTTTCTATTTCTTTTTTTCATTGCGTGGTAAGAACATTTAACATGAGACTTACCCTCCTAACAAATTGTGAATATTTGTTAACTATTATTAACTATAGACACCATGTCATACAATAGATCTTTAAAACTTATTCACTTAGTGTAACTGAAAACTTTATACAGGTTGAACAAACAATTCCCTATTTCCTCCACTCCCCAGCCTCTGACAACCACTATTGTATTCTTTGTTTCTATGAGATTGACTATTATAGATACTTCATATAAGTGGAACCATCCAGTATTTGCCTTTCTGTGACTGGCTTATTTCACTTAGAATAATGTCCTCAAGACTCATTCATGTTGTCAAAAATGGATTTTCTTCTTTTAAAGACCAAATAGTATTTCATTATATGTATATACCACAGTTTCTTAATCTATTCTATGTTGATGGATACTTGGGTTGTTTCCATACCTTGGCTATTGTGATGCTACAGTGAACATGGGAGTGCTGGTATCTCTTCAATATCTTGATTTCAATTCTCTTGGAAATATATTCAGAAATGGAATTACTGAATAATACAGCAGTACTGATTTCTATATTTCTTCCCAGGCTCTGGCTGAGAAAGGGATTGAAGCACCCAAACCATGATGATACAACACAGAGCTAAGGACCTATGGGGGAAATCTGCACAAGTTGAAAACAGAAAAGTAAAACAACATAGACCTCAGAAAAATTCCTGCAGAAACAGGGAGAGAAAACATCACTTTGTACATTCAGAGGAGACAAAAAGTTGACATTTAAGAAATTTAAAATAATCCATGTTGTCTTTAATGGATGAAATAGAGAGAAAGCCATTTATAGCCCCAAAAGAATTCAGAATATATATTGTCTATCTGTTCCTTGGGGAAAAAAATTAAAACTATATTCCAAATAACTGCAAGAAGAAGAGATCAAAACTGCAGCAAGATTTGAATCTAGTATAAGAATAAGTTATACAAATTGTGAATACAATTGTAAAACTAATTTCATAGATTTTTCTTATAATAAAACATATGATATAAATATAATTTACTGTAAAAAACTGCAAATCGTATAGATTTACTATAAATCACATACAAATCATACATCAATGATTTACTATAAATCATTTACTATAAATCATATATCAAATCATAAACATAAATTTTCAAATTAGAAATGGATATTAAAGTTGGTGATAATGAAACAAAACATACTATGTATTACATTATATATTAATTACACTTTATTTGCATTACCGAAAAATCAGTAGGGAGATGGATCACTATTCTTTAAATAGTGATGAGAGGACTAATTGAAAATTTTAAAAAAATAAGATGAGACAAATTTTTACTTCAGAACTTCCGCAGGAATAAATTCCAGGAGAAAATATAAAAATGCCAGAAAAACTTAATGAGATTAAACCACTCAAGTGGCTGTCAATTCATGAGTGGATTATTAAAATGTGGTATATGTATACAATGGAATATTACTCAATTATAAGAAATGGCAGTGATCTAGCACCTCTCATATTTTCCTGGATTGAGCTTGAGCCCATAATCTGAAGTGAGGTATCTCAAGATCGGAAGAATAGGCTCCACTTGTATTCGCCATCAAATTGGCACTAACTGATTAACACTATGGTGCTCACATGGCAGTAATATTCTCTAGGAATTACAGGGTTCAGGGGGGTAAACTCACAACTAAAGGACACGGTGAGCATTGTAGAGGGGAAGGGCGTGCCTCTAACAAAGCCATAAAATGCAACCAAAATGTTTGTAACCTCATAATACCCTGAAATAAAAAAAAAATAAAAATAAAAATAAAAAAATGTATAGTTACGTAATATAAAATATTGGACAATGGAAAACATTTCTAAAGATAAGAGAAATGTTTAATTGCCTTAATATCAAAGATATTTTCTAAATCAATAAAAACAAAACAAATCTATAGAAAATAATGGAGAAAGACTGAAAAAGAAATTCATACTCACCAACAAACTCTCTCCCTATTTCTCTCTCTCTCTCTCTCCTCTCTCTCTCTCTCACACACACACACACACACACACAGCCCCAAACACAAAACATCATTGTCAATCAAAGAAACACCAAATATGGACAATAACACAATATTGTTTTCACTTTTAAAATGCTCAAAAATGTGTAAGTAATGTCAGTAAGAATCTGAAGAAATGTGATTTTATACTGCTGGGAAGGAAAATTTGTATACATTTTCCAAGCAATTGAATAATCACTATTAAAAGCCTTAGAATTGTATATACTTTTTGACCAGCAATTCCACCTTTAAAATTTTATCCTAAAAATAAAAAAAAAATGTTGTGAGTATATACAAAGGTTTACCATCAAGGATATTCATCACAATCTACATAATAACAAAGAAAAAAGAAGTATCATAACTAACCAGTAATGAGAAACTTTGAAAAAATTAAAGCTATGTGTTTGCTAGCCAACATTCTGTCTTTTTGGAA
>CAUYRT010027503.1:0-53560 GCA_963574885.1 Lepilemur ruficaudatus | reverse complement strand
TATGAAAAATCTCCTGTGCTCCAGGACTTGCTCTGGATACTGGCAATAAAACAAAGAAAGAAAAAAAATATGCAGAATTGTTGTTCTCATGGAGCTTAAATTTTAGTAGAAAGGGACAGACTATGAACACATAAACCAAAGTATAAACACTTTTTCAAGGGATAGTAAGGACTACCCCCCCCCAAAAAAGGAACCAGAACAAGGAAGATAAATAGTGAAGATGGGGTGCACTATCTTATATGGCACAGTGAAAGAAGGCCTCTCTGACAAGGCATTTTAGAATAAATCTGAATGACGAAAGTGGGCCAGGTGCATATGTTGAGGAAGAGTGTAACAGGCAGGGGGAAAATCAAATGCAAGAACCCCAAGTCAAGTCCAAGCTCAGGGTGTCTGACTTACAGCAAAGAGGTGAGCATAGCTGGAGCAAGGGCTGTGGAGAAGAGGAAGGTTGTAGCAAAGACGGTCACTCACCAAGATAGCAGTACCTAGACCTCATTGAACCTTGCGGGACACCTGAAGTCACTGGAGGGTTCTGAGAAGGGGAAGAACATAATCTTACTAAGGTTTTAATAAAGTAAAGTTCTGGAATTAAACTTGGGAGCTTAGTTGCCCTGTCTACAAAGCAAAATAGGGCTAAGAATCCTATCTGCCTTAGAGGAGTGTTGAAAGAGTTAAATCAGATACTACCTCCAGGAAAGTTCTCAGCATGTAGTAAGCATTTATCAATATAACCAGTTACACAGGACCAGGGTATGGTGGCTCATGCCTGTAATCCTAGAACTTTGGGAAGCCCAGGTGGGAAGATTACTTGAGGCCAGGAGTTCGAGACCAGCCCGAGCAACATAGTGAGACCTCACCTCTGCAAAAGAATTTTTTTAAAAATTAGCAGGGTGTGCTGGCATGTCCCTATAGTTCCAGCTACTTAGGAGACTGAGCCAGGAGGATCACTTCAGCTCAGGAATTTTAGGCTGCAGTGAGCTGTGATAATGCCACTGTACTCTAGCCTATCTATGCAAGAGAGACCCTGTCTCCAAAAATAAAAAAGTACACACACACACACACACACACATATATAAGCCTCTACTGCTGTGGTTACAATGGTTAGTTCTTAATAATTTGCTTCCAGAGAACAGTCAGGAGATATAATTTGAAGATCCAAAAGACAAAATCATATAAGACATAAATAGATCACTGACTTGGACCTACTTAGCCTAAATCCAAAAGGAAGAAAAAAACACATAAAAAAATGAATGGGAAGTGAAGATGTATCATGATGTTCTTAAAACTGAGATCATTTTCCCAGATATATATTCCCAGAGCATATTTAGCAGAACATGTTAATAATAGCAGGGACTATGTAATTTGCATGTTAAGCTTCAAGGACTAAAATGATACATACTTGAAAAGAAGATATCATTTTTCACAGAATATCAGAAAACACTGCTTGATGAAGGTGAATTGGTGGCATATTATTTTGGAGAACTCAGACTTTCTGATCCATGACCTACCTAAATTCTTCCTAAAACATCTTGGCCCTATAACTTATCACTCCTTACCCCAGCCAAAGCCACCTTCATTAATTTTCCTGCTTTTCACCTTTCTATTTTTCAAACTACATTTCTCTTATTCTCTCAAAAAGGAACATACCCTCCAATTCACCTCTATTGAACAGCATTTTCAATTTTCAATAGCTGGATCCAATTTCTAATTGCACCAATAATTCCTTCAACTCAAGGCCTTTGTACATCTCTCACTTCAGAACATTTAGTGTCTATCTGCCTACCTTACAAGAAAAGCGATTAGGGGGTCACCCTTCCAAGAAGAGTCAGTGCCAGGACTTGTCACAGTAATGGGCTCTGAAGTCGCCAAGGCAGGCTTTGCCAATGACCTGCTGCGTGACCTTGGGCAAGTTGCCCAACCTCTCTGGGCTGTGCTTTAATAATGCTGATTGACCTCACAAGGTTGCTGGGAGAAATCACTAATCAACCTGATTGTGAAACACTTAGTCAATACAGAGCACTTTGTAAATATTTACTAATATATAATGAGCTCACTGCATCTAAGAACCAAGAGATTTGCATAATAACAGAAAACTCTCTCTGGACCCCACAGTAACAATCAACATTGTGCCTGAAATGGTTCTTTTCTCTTAAACATTAACAACATTCTACAATGGTTTAGGTTTATTATCCTAAGTGAGAGAAATGAATCAGATCAGGGAAGCTTTCGAGTGTCCTACTAGACAAAGAAAACATTGATCCTAGTCAACTAAAGTGGTAAAATCACAGGCAGGAAAAAAAAATTATGACGACACTTTTGCAATTAAGTATGTGTAAAACTGAGCTTATCGCTGAACAAACCAGATGAATTGAGGATAATATACGATAGACACTGCTCTGGGCACTGTGAATAAAATGCTCAGTAAAACAAACAAGGATCCTTCCCTCTGGGAGCCTGCATTTTAGCATAAGAGACAATCCACTCAACCGATATGACTATTGATATTTTCTTATTTACATAAGCACTCAGTTGAAAACAAAAGGAAGTGTTGCAGCACAAAGCCACAGTGTGGTAGCTACTTCATATTGAATGACCTTGGAAGACCTTTCTGAGCAGATGCCATAAACTGGGGAGGGCATGGCTGTGCGTTGGAAGCAGAGGAAACTACAAGGTCCCTAAGTTATAGCAGAGGATTCACAAGAGGGTCACGTGCTTATAGCTCAGAGGGTGATGAATAGAAAGGAGCAGGCAGGGGCTAGATCACATAGAACCTTCCTTGGGGTATGGGATACCAATTTGGGATATTATTGTGTGTGAGATGAGAGATTTCAAATCTCATAGGAAAGATTTGAGCAAAATCATGTCAGGAACTGACAACAATTTTGAAGGATCATTTTGGCTGCTCTGTGGAGAATAAACTAGCGGGTTGCAGAAGTAGGAAAAGCAAGGAGACCAGTTAAGTGATACTAATGGGATGGACAGGAGATTTGTATCAGGAGTCATTAATGGGCTGATTTTCTGGCTAGGAAAATAGGCTATCATCAGTTATCATTTTCACCAAATATAGGCATTTGTAATTTCTTATATTTGCAATTCATAATAAATTCGACTTATTATTTATATTAAAGTCTAGTTATACCTTATAATACTTCTTCAGTTTAAGCTCTTTTAGCATCATCCTGGTTCAGTGCCTGAGACTCCCCTTCCATTTAGAACTAGGCAATTCCTGAGACATTCTGGCTAAAGATACACTGTAAGGAATGCAGCTTCTTTGACATTGAGGGTAGAGTTTTTATAATCAACATGAATAATTCAACAGTGTATTATTTGTGCTTTATTATCGTTTACTTCTACTTGGACTGTAGTTCGTAAGTTATAGACTTTTTTTTTTTTTTTTAATCAGCAGAAGCTCATCCATCACTCTGCATCCCTTGGATCTACCAGGTTGTAAAATTTGCTATTTATAGCAACAACGGTGATGTGAAATGAGCATCAGTATTTTGTTTCCCTGACATGTAACCTTAGGTCAAGCACAGGATCTAGAGATGGATTTTTACAGGAAGTGAAATGAAAGCACATACCTGGAGATTAATGCCAAGCTTCGTGCTCAAGGGAATGTCCTCTCTGGCTGCTTCCCAGAAGAAAAATGGGCAGTAATGTGGATTCTGTGTCAATGCTATACGGAGGGTGGCAGAGGAATGACAGACAGGATGTGCAAGTGTTTTGGCATCAGAGTGCATGAGCCTAATTTTCTCAAGATGAGTTATGATCTCCCCAAATCCTGTTTAGAAGTTGCCTTGGGAAAGAAGTCTTCAGGACTCATTACTTAATTCATTCAATTGTCAGCTCTTTATTGAATAGCATTTATGTGGTTAGCTCTGTTCTAAACTTCCCTCTCAGGTCACTATTTAACTTTGTGCAAATGCCACCACCACGGACACTGAATTAACCAGTATTTCTATCCTGATACCCAAAGATTGGTATCTCCATGTCATTAAGAGTTTTTTTTTTTTTTTTTCTCCAAAGCAAGCTTTCCAAGGACAGAGGCTGTTTTCCTTGTGCAGTGCCTACCATAAGGCTGTAAGTAATTAGAAATTTACCTAATGTTTCTGGTAATGATGAGGCTAATGAGAACCACTTGCTCTCTTCACACCTCTGAAGGCATTTCAACTCTTTTTTTTTTTTTTAAATGTGTTTGAAAATACTTAGGGAGACCTTTTGTTTTGCCACAGCTTGATTTTTATACAAATTATGAATAATAACTAATGTTCTCTAAAATTCAGGGAACAAAACTCAGGTTGCTTAATAGGCTTGGGGAGAAAAATCAAGCATCAGCCTACTTTTGAAGAAGCAGAACTTTCTATTCAAAAAGTGGGTACAGGGATGGTTAATGGATGCAAAATATATAATTATATATAGTTAGATAGAATGAACAACATTCAGCGGCACAGAAAAGTGACTGTAACCAATAATAGGGTATACTTTCAAATAACTAAAAGAATAGGATTGGAATGTTCCTAACACACACACACACACAAAAGATGTTAAATGGGGTGATGGATGCCCCAATTACCCTGATTTGATTAATTCACGTTGCATGCCTGTATCAAAACATCACACATGCCCTATAAAGATATATAGGGCACATAATAGCTAAAAGTTTTTAAAAAGTGGGTACAGCTCCCAGCAAAAAACGTGGGCAATGTTTGGTGAGTTGTAAGAAATAAAATAAATATTTGATCTGTATATCTAGGACCTGTGGGATTAGAATTCTAGACCATTCCCTGGGAACAGGCAGGGCCTGAAAGAGTCTAGTCCCCCTGGGAAGCCACCCTCACTGTGCAATTTCAGCGAACAACCCCATAAAGATGAATCATTTTCAAAAGGCAGAACCCTGCTCTGGTGCTGTGCTGCAAAGAAAAGAGGTAATGGGAGGAGGCAGGACACACAAAAGGTGGTAGGATTCTTCCATAACACCTGGAAAGGTACTCGTACTGACATGCTGTCCTATTTTACAGATGGTGGAAACAATGCTCAAAGTATTAAGCGGCATTCAAAATGTCATTCTGTCTGACTCCAAAGTCCTTACTCATAACCTCTGCCTTACACTCTCTCTCTAACATGCTACCCAAGAATGAACTGAATATTGCTGGCTTCCCTAGCCCTTACTCCTAGGCTACCAATCTCCCTATGGTATAAATGTCCAGGTCATATGTGACTTAGGGTCTTTGTTTCTGGCAAGTTATCAAATCTTTATTAGCAGACCAAGAGCAGACAGGCCTTCTTCTGAAGATCCAGATACCACCAACCAATATTTCCAAGCTGAAAAAGTCCCTCATCCTGCCAGCGTTTCTCAGCTGAGGTGCCACTGTCCCCCAGGGGACTCATAAAGTTGTGGGAGGTTTTAAAATTGTCATAAATAACAAGAGATGTGTATAGCAGGGGGCCTGGGAATGTGCTATGTTCTCAACATTTGTGCCCCCAATTCGTATGTTGGAACTTAATCACCACTTTGTAGTATTAGGAGGTGGGGCCTTTGGGAGGTGATTAGGTGATGAGGGTAGAGACCTCATGAGTGGGATTAACACTCCTATAAAAGGAACTCCAGAGCGGTGCACTGCCCTTTCCTGCCATGTGAGGATACAGTGCGAAAGCACCATCTGCAGACCAAGAAAACGCCTTCACTAGACACCGAATCTGCCAGTGCCTTGATCTTGGACTCTCCAGCCTCCAAAACTAGCAGAAAAAAAAAATTTCTGTTGTTCATAAACTACCCAGTTTATGGTATTTTGTTATAGCAGCCAAATTAAACTAAGACAGGGAGTTGATGTCATCACACATAATTTTTAAAGGTCGCTTTAGGCTTTTGTGTAGCTGGAAAGATATTTCTAGAACCAAACTCTATTTTACATATAAACATTTTTCATCTTTTTTCCATTTTTAACATATACCAAAGTTTATACAATGTGAATCTCGTGTAATCTGAGGAAATATTGTAACCAGTCCCCCATTGAACAAATTTCAACGATCCCTATACAATCCTCTCCCTTAACTACTTGAGCTTTTGAGTTGTTTTCCAGAAATGGTGGATTTTCTGCAAGACAAGGAGCTGACATTCTGAAGATCCCTGAGCAGACTCCCTGAGGCCAATATTCACCGTCCCCCGCAACCTGTTCCCACAGCACGTAGCCCCTTGTGAGATACACCACGACCCACCCAAGACACGTGGCTCCTCCTTTAAAAGCCCATGATCTGCTGGGCACGGTGGCTCACACCTGTAATCCTAGCACTCTGGGAGGCCGAGGCGGGCGGATTGCTCAAGGTCAGGAGTTTGAAACCAGTGGGCGGATTGCTCAAGGTCAGGAGTTTGAAACCAGCCTGAGCAAGAGCGAGACCCCGTCTCCACTAAAAATAGAAAGAAATTAATTGGCCAACTAAAAATATATAGAAAATATTAGCCGGGCATGGTGGCGCATGCCTGTAGTCCCAGCTACTCGGGAGGCTGGGGCAGAAGGATTACTTGAGCCCAGGAGTTTGAGGTTGCTGTGAGCTAGGCTGATGCCACGGCACTCACTCTAGCCTGGGCAAGGGAGTGAGACTCTGTCTCAAAAAAAAAAAAAAAGCCCATGATCTCCCTTAGTCAGGGAGACAGATTTGAGGCAGCTTATCTTATTCTCCTGACAAGATGTCTGCCATGTTAAAAATTCCTTTCTTCCTTGGCAATCCTCCTCATCTCAATAATTGGATCCTTGTGCAATGAGCAACTGGACTTAGACCAGCTCAGGGACCTTGAGTTGCCAACCTACTCACTCGCATCAGTCTTCATCACAGCTCTTCTGACAACTTTGTGATTTCTAACGGTGCAATGTCTAACACTCACATATTGAAATACATTTTTAACACATTCAGTTATTATATAGTACACTCCTTTGATCTTCACTTTATATTGAGGTTAGGGAGTTATTTATTTATTTATTTGCCATGGATTTATTTTTAATGTGTAGGTGAGTGTGGTAGGCAGATTCCCTAATGAATATGTTAGATTAGATGCCAAAAGGGGCTTTGTAGATGTAATTGTAGTTATTAATCAGTTATCCTTAACATGGGGAGATTATGCTGCATTATCTGAGCAGATCCAAAAAAATCCCATGTGCTCTGAAAGGCAGAAGAAGAAAGCAGAAGAGGTTGTTAGAGAGATTTAAAGTGTGAGAACACCCCTTCACATTGCTAGGTTGACGCTGGAGAGAGGAGCCAGATAAGGAGAGATATGGTTCTGTGCAGGAGTAGAGAACAGGCCTTAGTTGACAGCCAGCAAAGACACAGTGACCTCAGACCCACAGCCTCAAGAACCGGATTCAAGCCAATACCCTGAGTGGGCATGGAAGAGAATGTTTCCCCAGATGGGAGCCCAGTCACTTGACACTTAATTTCAGATTTGTGAAACCCTATGCAGCAAACAAGCTGAGTTCATCTGAACTTCTGATCTACAGAACTATGTAAGGTCCTACCTGGATGTTCCTTTAAAGGTGCTAAATTTGTGGTAATTTGTTAGGAGGCAATAGAAAGCTAACACAGTTTCCTGTGAGATATTAGTTCTGATGAGGCTGATAGTGACAATACTAGGTAGTTGGTGGGCAAGGTGGTTGGAATACAAAGTGTTTCCAACACTCTTATTTGCAACCTGAGGCAGATATTGGTCAGGCTCCAACGATACTTCAAAATGAAGTCTTTGGGTAGGAGAGTCCCATTTCACTTGTTAAACCAGCGTACTCTGTTCTTACTGAGTGTTAAAGGTGTAGAGGTGTAGAGTTATTGCACTCTAGCCATATTACATTTAAAAATATTATGAAATAAAGACTAGTTTGGTAGCTAAAGAACTACAAAATAATCTTTGTGTGTTAAAAAGAAAAAAAAATCTATAAACATACTTAGGAAAATAACAATTTCTCATTTGAGGAGTTCCTAAACATGTCATCGAAGTACATTAAAGGGTCAGCTTTGTAAAGGACAGTCTGCCTGACATTTATGGAGGGGAAAAGGGGAGAAAGGTTGGTACAATTCAGATTCCTCCATCTCTTCCCCAGAGCTTCTAATCCAACAGGTCCTAGAAGTGCTCATAAATCTACAATTGAATAAGCTTCCTAGAATTAGGGTAATCTATTTTGAGAAAAGATTTAGGTAAGGGAATTATATGAAGGATATTTGAAACTCTGCAGGATGAACAAGGAATAGGCTAAAAAACAAACAAACAACAAAGTAGAAGAAAACAAAAATATCAGAATACACTTTGTGCAAGTGTGCAGAATTAGCTACTAACCTAAGAAATAGGCAGTAGCATCAGTTTCTAAAGCAGAATAAATCCCCTTAAAAGACACGACAGAGGACCAATTACCTTCAAACACAAAGGCTATGTGGTCCAGTAAAATGACCTAGGGCTTGGGGACAGCTAGACTTTCATTAACATCCTGACTGATTCAATCACCAAATGATTACAGGTAATTTTCCCAACTTCTTTAAGTTTTAGTGTCTTTCTCTCAAAATGCGAACAACAGTATACCTAACCCTCAGGTAGAGTTGAAGATCAAAAGAACAATCATGATTTTGTCATACTATAGCTATTTAATAAATTTCTATCTGCTCTCTGTTAGAAATAGGGTGAGAATATATTCCAAGTTAACTAATCCCACTCCTGGTCTTTAACCTTTTCAGACAGAGCAGCTTGCATCTCATTATTTTTTAAAGGCCGGAAAAAGAAGTTCATTAACATCTCTTACTCATTTGTTTCAGTAACATCATTTATATCAGGAACGCCTTCTTCAAATCCTACTAATAAGACTCAAACCTATTATCTATCTACAACACGTACTCACGAAGAAGAAAATAAATTAAAATGAGACCCTACTGTAGTCTGAGATCAATGGAATTAACAGCAAGAACTTAGAAGATTAAAATTTGCTGCTACCCTACTAAGTCACCATTCTCAGTCAGTTTCTTACCTGGTATCCTAACTACCCCCAGTGAGTTGGTAATAATTATGGTACCAATTCTCCTTTGATATGCCTGCATTCATTCAGCCAACATGTATTGAATATGTATTGCATGCCATAGGCCTTGTAAAATATCATGGACATGGCGATGAATACAAATTTGTTGATTTCCCTGTGGGTTCTCTGAGGGCAAGCTTACCTAGAGTGAAATGTAAGTTACTACCACTTTCAGATATTCAGTGGAGGCAGTAAATACCTAAATTCTCTGCCTCTGAATTTGCCACAGTTGCCTCTGGGTTGTGAATGTATCATGCTCAACGTCAACAAGATACGTGCTGAATGGCTTGCAATTCAGCCAGTTCTACCAACATGAATCTGGGCACACTGTTGGGATTATGATCTAGATCGACCTTTGATAAACTTTTTTCAGTAAAGGGCCAGACACTAAATACGCTTGGCTTTGTGGATCATAGGGTCTGTAATGCAATTATTCAACTCTGCCATTGTAGCAGGAAAGCAGCCATAGACAATATGTAAACAGGTAGGTGGGCTGTGTTCCCATAAAACTTTATTTATAATATTCTGGTGGGCAGAATTTGGCTGTAGTTTGCTGATCCTGGTCTAGATTTTTGGGGCCAGAATTTCTGGTTGCTGACCCTCAGCATTTTATCCTGAGATTATTCACCTGCACATACAGACAATCCATTGGGGCTGGGGAGCAAAAATAAAAAGTCAAACATCATAAAACACAGTGGTTGTCCTGGTAGAGGGCCTCCCTAGAGAATTTTAAAGAGAATAGGATAAACACTAAATTACATTAGATGGAGATGTAGCCCAGGGCTGGATTTGGGGCTCTGCATTAAACAACCTCCTGATAATTGTTAAGGTAGAAAATTAAACGACTCAATATAAAACAAACAAACAAACAAAACCAGTAAGGCCTTCAGAGAATAAGGGTTTCATTCTGATTATACTGAATGACTGTCACCACATACACATTAGAATTTATATTCCTCCCCCCACTAAAGCCATATAAGCAGAGGTAATTGTGAAAAGACCCAGAAGAAGTTCTACTGAAGATGTCTCTAGCATCCTTGGAAGACAGCCACCCAGCCTGCTCTCTTTACAATTTCTAGAAAGTCATTGATATTTCACAGTAAGCAGATGTTTTTCAATTTGATTTGATTTTAGAAGAGCCACTTGCAGCCAACCTAAGATACACATATGATCTACATAAGCACATCATAAGCCTTAAAAGTGCCTCTGAATGAGAGGTAAAATTATTAAGTCTAGAATATATTATTGGGAATTTTAATAACACTTTCACATATTTTTTTTCTTTTATCCTTTGAAAGGGTTTCCATGTCTCTTTTATCTTGTAGATTTTATGCCATGCTCAAAGATTGAATAGGAACATAGGAGCTAATGTGTAAAATCACACACAAAAAAATAATTAGCAAATCTATTAGCCAGAGGATCTGGTTGTATCTCTGTTGTCAGCACCATTTATTTCTTTTACGTAAGCTTCTCTGACTCACCAGGGTAAAGAAAACAACGATGTTTCTGACATTGCACAGGTAAGTTGACCTTTCATATAGTGTTGCAGCAAGAAGAACCTGGCTTGTTCACTATTTTTATATGTGGGCATCTGTAATCAAGGCACAGTCTTACCCAAACTTCATAATATGCCCTTAGCTGGAGTTCTGAGCCAGTAAGTTATTTTCTTTTCTGAGAACATCAGTCATTTCTCAGACCATAATATAGTTCTACAATATTGCTTTCTCTCCCTAATTCTGTGAACTATTTAACATTTAGAAAAGTTGTCAAAACTTACTCCTTCTTCCCTTATTTCCTGTCTTCCTATTTCTTCCTTTCTTTCTCTCATTCTAAACATATTTATGATACTCCTACCATGTGCTATGAGACTTCAGTGATAAGAAAAATTAAGCATTCAACCCCTTTATACAAGATTTTGAGAGTCTAGGCACAGCCTAATGTGGAAAGAACAACTTTCCAATAAAGTTCTGAGACAATATAAGATTATATCAGCTATATGTACCCTCCTCCAGAAGCATCAAAGATCATCTCTTGTCTTATGCTCTGGAAAAGCTATCCCACTTGGCAGATGAGGCACCTTAACCTTCACATTTTTTTTTCTTTTGAATTTATGGACACCATTTAAAGACATTTCAATTCCCATTAATAATATGTGTAATTGATCTACATTTAAGAGAATTTAATCATGCCATCCTGGTGACAAATTCAGCTTAAAGCAGAGCTTCACTTAGGACTTCCAAGTAAATTTCTACTGAAAAGGTCAATTTCTAACACTTGTCAGTTAAAGCCCATAACAGACAAATTGAATTTTCCTCCACTTGTCTCGAGCACAAACACTATCAACGCTGAATATCACTCCGGTGGTTGTCAATTAGGAAAACCACCCAAAAGAACAATAATGATTGATAACTTTTTTTTTTTTTAAAGAAGACCATAACTCTGATTTTCTCATGATTTAATTTTTTTTTTCTTATTAAAAAGTTATGTCATAATGGCAATGGAAAAACAAATCATTGCCTTACTGGATAATTAAAATCGGTTCAATGGTGAAAGCATTTGAACATCTATTATTGAGGAAAGCAATGGAGGGAGGTTCTAAGCCTTTACTGAAGCTTGTAAATCTCACTAGGATACAAAACACCTAAACAATTGGAAAATAACATGAAATCATCGAGCACAAAGCTTGTTAAAATTATGGTTCCCATGTTACGCTGAAGACAGTGTGGGTGTTGGATAAGAGAAAATCTATGTTGCTTTGGATTTGGGAGAAAGCTTTCTGGAACAAGAAAGATATTATAAAGTCAATTTAGACAGGCAGATATAGACAGTGCTATAGTAATCATAGCATGTTTTTTTCTTTTTGCTTCTCTGTGTTTTCTAACTTTTACATTATGCATGAATTATTTTATTAAAGAGAAAATAAAGTTTTTAGAGAGAGAGAGAACACCCACACTTAAAGAAAAAAGAAAGAAAAAAAATTAGTTTTCAATTCCCCCTGTCAGCCTCAGATCAAACAGGACTGGATGTTCTGGTTTCCTTCCTTTTTAGCCCTCAATTATTAAATGCTTCATAATTTACTCTGAAGGAAAGAATTTATGACCAAACATCTAAAAATGGTTTTTGCCCCTGAGGTCAGCTGCAAAGGACAGAGATTTGGCAGGTCTTACAAGAAGACTGCTTTCCTTGTTGCAGCAAATCTGAGCAACTAGCAAGGCTACCTCTGAGCACCACTGGAGGACAATGAAGGAACAAACAGCCCCGCAGTAGAGGAATCAAGAATGCTCATTGCAGTGTTTACATGCTTATCTTCTAATACAGTGAAAGACAAGGTGGTAGCAGCCATGGTGAATTTATTTTTACTAGAAATTCTTAGAATCAAACATCTCATAAACACACATACACATATACACACACTCCTCTTGGGTTGAGTAGCAACACTAACTTGAGCTGTCCCAGATTACAGACGAGGCTGTCTTTCCCAAGTACTCTGTGATTACTATCGATTTGTTCAGTTCATTGCAACTCAACCTTACCAGGCTGGTCATGAAAGAAAGATGGATGTTATTAAAGGTCCTGAGTACCTTCTCTGCAGGTATCATTCATGAGAAGGAAACTAAATGTACTGACATTCAGGCATACAGAAAGATTATGCAGCAGATCCATTGCCTTTCTAGATTCTAGAACCTATAACACCATAAAGTCCAGACAGGTTTAAGTGGAAGCACGTACTGTTCAAGTGTAATATGGAAGCTCAGATTTATCAAACTATATAAATAACTGAGCAAAGCAAGGGCTGGAGTAGTTGGATTCAGTAATCAGCAGTTATTTATCAAGCCATCACGTGTCCAGGACTATGCCAGGCACTAAACAGAGAATGTTTAGAAAAAGATGACCAGGGGCATAGAGTCTACGACCTTGAAAATATTGTGATCTTCATAGATGAAAATAAATGGTTTCTGAAACAAAGTAAAATATCTGTTACAACAACAGGTTTTATAAATTTATTCACAAACACCGATGAAGTACCAATGGGCACACGTAAGATAGTATTAATGTCTTAGTACTAATTAATATAAATTAATATTGATTAACATTTGGCCACAATTGCAGTATTTCCATAAATTCAGTAATGTTCAATGAATTGTTAAAACTATGCAACCACTGATAAGTTAAATAAGAATAGAACCAGAAAAATACTACTTTGTACTATTTTGAGATAACATTACTATCTGAATTCAGCAAAATTTACATCATCATCTTCATAATATTTGGGTTAAAAAATAGAGATCAAGATGGCAAAATCACACCTGATATTAAGTAAGCTTAGATGGTTTAAAGAGTTATTAGAAAATGAAAAATGTAATTACTTTGGCACAGAGTCATGAGACTATGTATTTAAATATAACCTCCCAATCTACAAGCAGATATAAAGAGCTTAGCACATAGTAGTAGGCTTTCAATAAGTGGTAATTATCACTAGTAAGACAAATAATTATTTTACACAATACTCGCCCATTTGACAGTTGCAGAATCACTCTGGAAAAGAAATAGGATCTAGCATTGAACACTTCAGAAATTTGCTTTCTTAAGCTACATTCTGTAATGCTTAAATGACTATAATTTTCATTACAAATGCTTTGTTTCCTAAAGTGTGGGCAATTTATTGATATGCCCTGCATTTTGTGTGCTTTCTCATGCATACAGATAGATACACTGTAACTGAAGATGGAGTGGCTATGTAGTAAAAGCTGCAAACGGCCTGCTCACCTGGACAGGTTTGTATTCTTCCCTTTATCAATCAATTATTGTGTGACATGATGCAAATCCCTAATTCCTTGGGCCTTAGTTTTATCAGCTATAAATGGGAACCATCCTCGATCCTCTCTGCCATTCATGGAGTCATGTGGATAAGCGAATAAAATCCAAGAACATTCTTCAGAATTTTATAAGAAAGCACGTGGAATGCTTACTATTATATGTTTCCATTCCTTACAAGCTGGTTTTAGGTAGTATATATTTTATAGAATTAATAGAAAGAAAAAATAAAGTATTAGCGGCCTAATAAAGAGGTCAGGTTTCCAGTCTTTTAACTCCGTAGCCTCGCTAATACGATCAAACTAAGTCAACAATTATTAATAGAGGGTATTTGGGCTGGTATCTGTTAATAAAGGAGGTTAGTGCCTTTTAAATTTTTTCTCATGTAGAAATAGCACTGGAAATAAGCATAAGAAAAAGAACCAAAACTACGCTTCTTACCAGATAGAAGTAGGGTTAGCATTTTGCTGAGTACCTGGAAACGGGAGATAACCGATAAATACTTATTGGAGGGGGACACTTATAACTTGGACTCAAATGGTACAAAAGCAGTTTATGGGAACCAAAACGTTTGTACTCCCATAATATTCTGAAATTAAAAAAAAGTCTTCAATCCTGGTTTTATTCTTGTGAAATCAATTAGCCTTGGTTGCATTACATAAAATGAGGATAGTAATATTTTGCCTTGTTTGGTTTCCCAAGTTTTTATCCCATGACCAATTTAAAGGTCACTTCAATGTTCATCTCAGATGGAAATAACCTACTCCTCACTGGACTGCATGTCCTATTTGCATATCAAAAGAAAAATATAACCAACAAATACAAAGCATTAAATGATGTCTTATCTTCTCAAATAGACTGTAAGCTCGTTAGGGTAGAAGAATCCACCTTGCTCCAAGCATTGTACCAGCCACTGCAGGAGTGGAACAGAAATTGTGTTTAATAAATTAATTAACCACAGACGTGAAAGCATCTGTAAAATTGGAAAGTATTTTAAATCACAAGGTGCTGTTTTTAGGGAGGCTTATGTGCCACAAAGAATTATTGGAGAATAGTGATTTGTAAAGCATCAAGGTCATTCCAGTAAACCCTGTTTTTCAATGGCAGGCAATTTTTTTTTTTAAAAAGAATGCCTGTATTTGTGTTATGTATTCAGAAATTAGGTATAATTTTCTATAGCTTCAGAGAACTATGGGGAAAGGCAAGATGTTACTTTCTGAGACAGTAGGCGAAGGCATCCAGTTGGTTCTCTAGTTCCCCAGGCAGTGGAGAGATTGGCAGAAAGCCCGAACTCCTTGCCTCGTGATGTTTAATAGCGCTAATGGACAGACAACCTGGCCTCTGCCCTTGCCAACTCTCCTTTCAGCATAGCACAAAGGAACCAAGATGGCAATCCTAGGGCCTTGCCACCCCACATGTGTTCCACTGACCAGAAGCAATGGCATCACCTGGGAGCTTGTTAGGAATACAGACTCTCATACCACATCCCATCCATAAGCTAAAAGAGCCCAATTAGTGTGCCCATTAAGGCATAAAAAGCACAGTCCTAGGACTAGCTTGGTATTAGGACACCCTAACTTTACATCGATGTTTTTCAAAGTGTAGTAGGTAATGGACAACATTCTGGGTGAATCATCTAGGGTGTTTGTAAGAATACAGATTTCTGGGTTCTACTGAATACCTACTGAAGTTACTGAGGTAGAGAGCAGAAACCTGCATTTTTAAATAATTACTCAAAGAGATTCATTTTTAAGTAATATTAAATAGTTATTCCAAGAGGTACATTTAATTCTGGGGACCACTGTGCTATTCTTCCATGGCGTCTGACTCTGAGGACCCTTTGCTACATTTCCCTCCCATCTTCCTCTCTCACTTGGAACTCTGACATTTCAACTTGTCTTTCTTCCCCTCCCTATTTACACAGATTGAACCCTTTTTTGTGTCTCTAAATCCTCTGGGATTGTTTTCCGCTAATAAAATGGCTACACTCTTGATTAAGGAATGGGATAAACCTGCTGTCAATTACCTTAATTGATCTGACAACCTGATTAGACCCAGAAAGGGGAAGATTTCCTCAGCGGAGCCTTATTAAAAAGCAGAAAACAAAACAAAGGCCCATGTAATTAAAATGTGATCGCTGGTGATGAGTACGTAAAATCAGCCCTAAGAGGCATTAGTGATGGGAAAACTTTTCTAAATGACATCTCAGGAAGACAAAGGAACACAAGCTGGTCAAATAAATCAGTGGGCTACTAGGGGAGAATGTCGAACAGAAATATAACGGATTTTTTGCAATTATTTACTCACCAGTAGTTTTGAAATTAACAAAATCCATTCTTGGCTTATGGTGGGGAAGCCCGATTACTGGCCCCATTTGTAACACTATGAATCTAAGTAGAATGCCAGTTACAGGCACCATTTGAGGCTATGTGTGTGTGTGTGTGTGTTTTTTTTTTTTTTTCCTAGACAACCATGCTGAAAGTAAAATCATGGTCATATCTCAACTGGAATTGAGTAAGTTGTCCTATGAAGCAACCTCCAGGGTATCAATGCCACATCATAGTAACCACGACAGCTCCAGCAAAAAGAGCAGCACTCAACACGTGTTCCTGGTTTAAGCAGTATTATTTATGATACATTTTCTTCTATGACTTACTCTTAGTGGAACATATCTTATGAATTTATCCCAAACTTGGGTAGTTCCCAGGCCTTCAAGAATAGGAAGGCAATATGGTGACTCTATTACTTAACACAACAAAAATATCTAAGTCCCAAGAGTGCTAAGAAATAGAATATTATTAGCTCATTAGGATGAACTGTCACACTGGAGTGTTTGATTAAATTAATTAATCAAGCTGATGATTGGTCTGGAGAGGGTAAGGAGCTGTTTTTACAGTGCACCTGGTAAATTGTGCTGTTAACCAGTGGCCCCTTAGAAATTTAAATAAAAAGTACTTTTAGATGAGAGACAAGAAAGTTAGCACAAAGTTGACAGAGTGATCAGAATGAATGAAAATTCCCTGTGTACAGCAGGTGTCAAATACATGAATAAAATGGGCAGATTTCATTCTTTTCTCTTGGCCTATATCAATACAACACAGTAAACAGTTTTAATTGGGATCTTCTTTAAGCATAATGATCCTCTTTGACAATTTACACAGAATAACAGATTAAAACAAACCAAAAAGGCAGCACATCAAAGACTTTTGTTTTAATTTAGGGCTTCAACTAAACCAATCCACCCATTCTTTGTCATAGACATAAAGGAGAATTAAAACACCTCTAGCTTTATTTGACAATATACTTAATTTACCTCCATGCCTAAATCACTTAAGAGATGTATTGTGTTTTCATTGACTTTTGGGCAAAAGATGAACCATTTCCTCCACTACTACTATGGCCATCCCAATTTGGTAGGCACCAGCACTGCCTTAATTCTGTCCAATTCACTCCAAATCTAACATTCTATGGAAGACTACGTGTCCTTCTCCATATCTGCAAGCAAAGTTTTCTGACATTGTATACCCTATATGAGTTTGCTACTAGGCTAATCTGCAGATGTGAAATTGAATGGAGTGGACCAAGATTTCCACTGAAGGCAAATCAACCAGGATACCTGTCAATAGTTCACCAATAGTACTCAGTGACCCTAGAGTTAAGCAACAGTTCCAATAGGATTGCAGCTGCATGCTATGTCTCTGATTTGTAAACCACTTTTATTCTATGTCACCTAGGGTTTGACTTAGTTTAAGTAGATGTGTCCATTTACCCACTTCAAATAGTCCCTGGAAAATGCCCTCAATTACAACATAACATTAGCTGGAAAGCTCAGGGACTACGTCATCGTTATGCTCCATAGAGCACCTAGCACATTTCACTATTGCTTGCAAGCACTTACCAAAGTTCAAAGCCTTTATAACAAAGGCTGTAGGTACATATATTTGGACTATCATAGGCCTATCAAGGCCTATGATTCATCCATCCATCCATTCATTCATTCATACATTCATTTAAATTATTTCACAATTTCTCATGGAATCTCCTTTAGGCAAGATGTAAATATAAATAAGGGTAGTTCTACTCTTCTAGAATTCATAGCATGTAGTATTAACATTCTGGAGTTTTACAGATAAATTAAAGCCCATTTAACAAAACAGATTATCTAAGAACTCTGTATTTCAAATGAAATTTGCTGTCGTCTTTTGTATAGTTTCTAAAACTCCCCCAATGAGAAAGTACAGAATAAAGGGGAAAAAAGGCCACTTGAAAACTTTTATCAGCTAGCACTCCCCTGCTGTCACCCAAGGATAGAGCTTTTGTCATCAGATACCAACTTTGGTCACTTTCAATAAATACTTTCAAAAATAATAATGAATAAACCCATAAAATGAATGATATGCACTTTTTAATTTTTTTTTTTCATTTCAGGAAATTATGGGGGTACAAACATTTTGGTTACGTGTTATGACTTTGCCACATCCCAACCATGATTTGAGACATGCCCTTCCCCCGCCCCACAATGCTCATCGCATCCATTAGTTGTGAGTTTACCCACCCCCAACCCCCTACCACCAAAGAATATTACTACTGTGTGAGCCCCTCAGTGTTGATCAGTTTGTGCCAGTTTGATGGCGAGTACATGTAGTGCCTAGTCTTCCATTCTTGTGAAACCTCGCTTCGGAGGATGAGCTCAAGTTCTACCCAGGAAAATATAAGAGGTGCTAGATCACCATCATTTTTTTATAATTGAGTAGTATTCCATTGTATACATATACCATATTTTATTTATCCATTCATGGATTGATGGGCACTTGGGTTGTTTCCACATCCTTGCTATAGTGAATTGTGTTGCCATAAACATTCGAGTGCAGATATCTTTATTATAGAATGACTTTTGTTCCTTTGGGTAGATGTCTAATAGTGGTATTGCTGGATCAAATGGTAGTTTCACTTGTAGCTCTTTGAGGTATCTCCAAATTCGTTTCCACAGAGGTTGCACTAATTTGCAGTCCCACCAGCAATGTAAGAGTGTCCCTATCTCTCCACAGCCTCGCCAGCATTTGTTGCTTTGGGATTTTTTTGATAAAGGCCAGTCTTACTAGAGTTAGGTGATATCTTTTGATCTAAAATATATAATTTATCTCAGATTTTATAATGATACATAAATTTAAAGATATTTAATTATTTTTTCTTTCTTCCTTATTAGCCTATAAGCTCTATGAAGGCAGAGGTTATGCATACTTCTGATTATTACTATATTATCTACCTCTAGCATCATCTCTCGCATATGGCACTTTTAATATTTATAGGAAGAATGAAATAAATTAATGCAATATAATCTTACACACCCGAAGTTATAAACATCCCTAAATAGCCTTTGTATTAAAAGATGCTAATGCTACGTGCTGCATCCAGTTTAGAGAAAAATACGTAGGTTACTGCAGACAATTTCAGGAGGCCAAGAAAGGTAATTTCCTTTTTTTTTCCCCTTGTTTTTTATTGGATTCACAGGAAAAAAAAATGTATTGAAAAGAAAAATAGAAGGAGAAAGAGTGAAAGAAGAGTTCAGTCCAAATGACAAACTAAACATTTTTATTCAACACTTCATAGCTTTCAAAAATGGGTAATTATCTCCCTAGTTCTGCAGGCCAGCAGCATGAGGTTGAATACATCATCATTTCTGATATAAAACATGAGTTTGCAAGTAAACAGGAAGTTTATCTTATAAAATGGAGCTTTTTATTTGCACAGAAGTTTTTCATTAATAACAGAGATGGACTTTCAGCTACTTAGTACAGCTGCGGCTCTCTCCCTGACATATGGAGCTTCTTAAAGTGGGGAAAAATCAGGAATTTTTCAGCAAATTCAATTCCTTTTATCTCCCAGAGGGGCGGGTGGAAGCAGAAGGTGGCAAATTCATTTTTATCTAATACCATTTGATTGTGTGACACATTTTATTTCCACAGTTCATCTAACTTAATGGACAGCAAATTGGGAAAACCCGTCAGCATGCGGGAAGTTACTGGGGCATGTGTGTGTAAGCGGGGTATGTGTGTAACGCGAACAGGAAGGCTTTTATGGCGGAGCTAAGGAAAAGAGCTTGCTGTTACATGTTCTGTGTAGGAAACCTTTTAAGTTATTAGTTCCAATCCATGTTGACAGCAGTCTAAAGGAATTATAATGGCTGGAGAGACCATCTTTATTAAATGAGATGTGGTGATCTCAGGCCAGGCCCTTAAAGGAATGAACTTACAAAAACAAACTCCAAGAGTTATGGTAGAAATGCTGGAGACCTCCAAGGAAAGGTTACAAGTGCTGTGTGGAACAAACCTGCATGGCTTATGAGGGAAGAGGAATTTAGGGAGCCCTCCATCTGAAAGTTTCCACTAAGAAAAGTAGTTGCTCATGAGTTCCAAAGTTACAACTCCTTTTAGAGATATGTATAACAATACCAGCGATACAAAGCTTTTAAGCAGGTAAAATTAAAAAGGGACTTATTATTTTATCATATTACTGACATTACAGATGATCCCAAACTCTAGAAGAAAGCCAAGAGCTCTGCTGGAATCAGAAATGTTCTCAATGTAATCTTGGGCAAATTGTTTTGTTACAAGCCTTGACTTTCTCAACACACAGAATGGGGATAATCACAGTATGTGCATCATATGGCTGTTGAAAGGATTTCATGAGTCATTTTTCTAACTCCAACATACTAGATTTTCTCATGATTGATGTAAGCCGGATGTCAGCTGGGAGAATTCTTGATGGAGATACCCAGGTAAATTTGATCAGTCTTTTACACTGTGCTCTCTGTCCTTCATTTGTTAAGACTCCAAAGTTAGATGGCTTTCTTCTTACCCTCCTCAAGTCCCTTTTGTGCTTTCTCTGCCCCATTATTTTGTAACAGGGGTTTTGAAGCATCTGAAGCCCCAAGAAAATGAAACAGCTACACTAGAGGTACTAGAGGTGCTCACCTACTCTAGACACTCACTGATTGTTTTGTCTGTGACTTTTTAGCTAGAGCTGGTTTTGTTCAAAAGATAAAAATAAAGAGAGAATGTGGAGAAATTGGAACACTTGCATACTGTTGGTGGGATTGTAAAACAGTACGACCACTTTGAAAAATAGTTTGGAGGTTCCTCAAAATATATATACATATATATATGCACATACACACACACATATATATAATCACCATTTTATTCAGCAATTCTACTTCTGTATGTATATCTACATACAGAAAGTGGGGCCTCAAAGAGATATTTTGTTTGTAACAGCACTATTCACAGTAGCCAAGAGGTTGAAGCAACCCAAATGTCCATTGGTGAATGAATGGATAAACAGAATGTGATTACCTATCTTTCTAACACTACACACACACACACACACACACACACACACACACACACATATAAGGACATTCTGAAGCATGCTACAATATGGGTGAAACTTGAGGATATTATGCTAAGTGAAATAAGCCAGCCACAAAAACAATCAAATTCATAGAAACAGAAAGTAGAATCGTGGTTACCAGAGAATGGGGGTAAAGGGAAAAGGGTAGTTGTTTAATGACTATAGAGTTTCACATTTGTAAGATGGAAAATTTCTGAAAATCTGCCTCACAACAACGTGAATACACTTAACACTACTGAACTATACAGTTAGATATAGTTAAGATGGTAAATTTTATGTTTTGCTTTTTACCACAATATTTAAAAAAAGATTAAAATGAGCTTTGCAGACATACTAAATCTACTTTATCTGGAAATTTCTCCCAACTAAAGCACCAACACATAACAGGTAAAAAGCATTTTATAATTATAGCTGAACCTCAGTGTTCTTAGAGTTCATGGAGAGCTGTCATAGGACTCAAGGTTACAGGTTCAGGTGTTCTTATATATCACCCACTCTGTTTCCACAATTTAACCTCCAATATTGATTTTTTTTTATGTGCCTAGGCCAGGAAGTGACAGAGGTTTTGAAGATATGTTGTTGTCTGTGAGCAATCTGCCCTTCCTTTCATCACCCTCTAAGTTTATCCTTAAAGAATGTCCTGCAAAAGAAAAAAAAAAAAGATGCATCTTTTCTATTCACTTCCCCTTGGTCTGAAATCTTAATATTTAGCAATCCTATTATTAAAAAACCAACTTTTGTGGTTGGGTTTTTCTAACAGCTCCATACCAATTCTATAGTGGAAATTTGCCTCGTGTGTGTGTGTGTATGTGTGTGTGTGTATGCATGTATGTATGTGTGACTCAGAATCTATTTTTCCTTCCCAATATCCAAATATACTTTAGGGAATTTACCTCTCCACCACTGAAAAGGGTCTTGGGTGGGATAGTTAAAAGTGGGGGTCACAGAAAATGGAGTCAGAATTCTTTTCCCTCCACTATATAGAGCCATAGGGTGAGCCTGTAACCACAGCTCAGTCCATGGGATGCACTAGCCCAGGACTGCAAAGGTTAAGTGACAAACACAAGAATAGAACAGTTTGGGCACTTGGTAAGCAGCATCCTGACCCAATGGTTGCTGAGGTTCCTTCTTCTCAGCCCTCTGGTGCAACCCTGGCCATTGGCCATTTCTAAATGGGGACTTCACCCATTCTGGTTCTGTGAACAACAGTTATCCTGCAAATAAACTCCCCTTCAATTAAATCAGCCTGAGTTAGTTTTTGTTGCTTTCAACCAGAAAACATTGCCTGACAACGTTTATTTGCACAGCTCTTTCAAAAGCTCAGTGCTGTGGTTGCAATCTCAACAAGCTCCTAGAGAAATGGAAAATCCTCTCATCCTCTTGATTCTTTATGGAAAGGTTTTGAAAATCTCTCCATGCTCCTACTTCCAGTCCTGTCATTTTGCTTTTCAGATTTCTTTAAATCTATGCTGATCAGCTGCTGTTCTGCCCAACAATGTCCCCAAAACATCTATTAAAATAAACCCACCTACAGCACTGAGCCTGCTAATCATCCTCCCACCTAATAAGATGTCTGACAGCCAACTTTTTCAGCAGAATTGCTGTCCTTCTGTTGGGCTTTCTATGCAGGAGTTTTACAGGTAGATTAGAAACCAGTTAACTTCATGCAAACATTATCTTCTTCCTCTGTTCACCCCTGAAAGGATAACCACGTCAACCATTCCAAATCAGCCTGGTACAAGAATCCATTAACCCCATTCAAACAAATGGCCACTGTCACTGATCAAACAAATTTTTGCGTGGGGGGCCGGGGGTGGCTGTGGCTGTCAGGGTGCAAATCTAGGATACACTTCTGAGAAGACGTAGGTGGTGTGGCTGACAGGAGGAGTCGGAGCCAGACTTGTAGGGGCGGGGAAAGCACACAGGGCTGCCAGCTTGATTACATCATTATTCTCTTCTGGGTTCTCCTTCCTTATTTGTTCCCAAAGAAACAGTTCCTGATTTTACCGATCAATTCTGATGGTTCTTTTCTCTGCTCTAAGCCATTCATTATTGCCTTTGTCTTTATTATCACCTTTCACACAAACTTTAAAGCCCATTTATTTACACTCTGCCCCCAGCTCATAAGTAAAGGAATCTAGTCCTGGTCTGGACTCCTCTTGTCAGAGTAGTGCTGGTTTTCGACTTAATTTCTGTCCTTAGTTTATAGATTAATTGGTTTTAGATTTGCATGGTCCTTAATGGTTTGCCAGGTAGATTCTTACTCCATAAAA
Source organism: Lepilemur ruficaudatus (assembly GCA_963574885.1). Lineage (NCBI taxonomy): Eukaryota > Metazoa > Chordata > Mammalia > Primates > Lepilemuridae > Lepilemur > Lepilemur ruficaudatus. The sequence goes on along the minus strand of CAUYRT010027503.1, from coordinate 30,015 downwards.
CATTCATTTCTCACAACAGTCTTTCCAGTTCGTGAAGGACCCATTCCAAGGTCCTACTGGCAGCAAACGGTACTGCTGAGAGGAGAACCCAGAACCAAGTCATATTTTTTTTCTCCAATCATTATAAACTAACCCTATTCTAACCCATTTGCTCCTCCTGTCAGTCTACACATGGATCCAAAATGGCGGCCATGAAGTTCTGTGGATTCCCCACTAAGCCCTGGGGATTTAACAATATGGGTTTGGCAAGAAGAGTAAAGCATGCTCCATTCAGACTGAGGACTCAACTAGGCACGAATAAGAGAAGGGGGAGGTAAGAAATGCTGGATCTTAAAGAAAGATAAGCAAGCAACATCCTGTTCTACTACACACCCCAGGTCTCCCTCCTCAAAACTGTCAATCTCTCTCTCCAGCATCCACTCAGGAGCGGCACAGCCATGCAGCCCGGTGCCCAGTCAAAGTCCTGAAAATCATCCAGGACTACTCCATCTGACCCATCTTACTCCCAGCCCTCATGCCTAAATCATATTCTCTTGATTCCACCTCCTTTCTGTTTCTTAAATCCATCCTGCCACCAGGGATTACTGTTTTTTGTTTTGTGTATTTGTATGTGTGTGCTTTTTTTCCCCCAGAATTTCTATAGTAGCCTCTGAACTGGTCTCTGTGCTTCTAGGATTATATTTCTACAAAGCATCTTCCAAATTGCGCTCAAATACCTCTCTGTGAAAAGTCTTTAATGACTCCCTAAGGCTTTCAAGATAGATTCAAAATCCCTTAACTTCTTTCACAAGGTCCTGGTTCCAGCATGGTTCTCTAGACTAATCAATTACCATTTGACCAAATTAACTCTTCCTTACAAGTATATCAAAGTGCATGTAAATCACAGAATAAACCATGTCATTCCACTATTCCATCCTTTTGCTCATTATATATATGCATATATATATGTATATGTTTTTTTCTCCATGATATGTCCATCCCTTCCTTCTATGCAAGGCTATCGCTTACTCGTACTTCAAAAGGAAGCTCAAGGGACACCCCAGTACCCCCTTTCTCACTCTCACCACACACTAAACAGGCACAGCTTCACTCATGAATGCTCATGGTTGATCCGCCTAAGAATTTTTATTGAACACTGTTTTGCATTTGAAACAGTGTGCAGTTATCACACTGTTGGTTTGCTTCTCTGTTTGCAAAAACAAAATTGTGAGCTACTTGAGTTCAAAGGCCATGCCTCAGTCATTCTATCTCCAGTGCCTTGCAGTGTCTGGCAACAATGCTTGTTGAATAGAATCGAAACAAAAGTTGCAGTGCTTATTTTTGAGATAGATCATGATGACCACAGCAATGTGTAGGTATGGACTGTCCAGGAATCTTGACACTCTCTGATACTGGAATAGTAGCAAAGTCCTCTACCCAAACCTCCTGATCTCACCGCTATAACATATTAGTAGCCCTACTTACAACTGTCTGTGGCTTTTCTCTGGTTGCAGGAGTCTCCCTCCCCTTCAATGATTACAGAGTCAGGCAAGATGTGCCAGAGAATTAACACCCTCTATGGCAACCCTCAATCGATGACCAGTAAGAATTGCTGTATAAATAATCTAATTCTCTTATTCATTACAGAGGATAACTCAGAAGTGTGTGTTCTACATTGACCTCAGACTTTCCCAGCAAGATTGATTAAGCTCCAATCATCCATGCTGATGACTGGCTCCATAACTTACTCTTTATTGGCTGACTTTTCATCCGTGTCTGACTTCCCCACTCTCCAAACTCTGTTTCCAGGAATCAGCTTGCAAATAAATGACTTGTACTAGAATCCTACTCTCAGAATCTGTTTCTGGGGAAATTCAAGAAAGACAATATCCAATGTCATGTTTTTAAGTTTAAAAGCAGTTATATAACTCCATGAAGTAGGAATTAATATTATCCTTATTACACAGATGAGGAAACTCAGGCACAAAGAGATTAACTTCTGCAAGGTTAGAATATGTAATTGAAGGGACACTGTATTATTAACAGGACTGCATGTTTTTGTTTTTGCTTTCCCTGCAGCTTAGTTCTTTTTCTCATCTCTTTAGCATATTTAATGAAAAAGCTTACATGCCAGTTGCTTATGGTGCCCTTGATTCAAAAGGCAGCCCTCTAGGGAAGGTTTCCAGTCCAGCACCTACAATAGCTGAGCCTGGCAACTCAGCAGAGTTGCAAACTAAACTTCTCTCTAAGAGAACATTAAGGTTTAAATCAGAGATCACTCAAGAGAGTCTCAGGAACAGTGCTGCCATTGTGATCACCCAGAATATGAGGGATTCATTCATAGTAATTAGAAGCCTAATGTAATACACAAAGCAAAAATACATTTCTATAGATATATATTTTTGGAAACCAGAAGTTGTGGAAAGGTTGTAAGAGACAGACATTTATCTACAACCTAAAAGATGGAAAGGGAAACACATCAAAATGATCAACTTTATAAGCAAAGATACAAAAAGTTTTAAAAATGAGATTTTACTGTTCTATCACAATATTAGCGAAGATTAAAATATGATAATGTGCAATGCTGGTGGAACTCTAGTAAAATAGGCACTATAGTATAAAATCAATGAGAGTATAAATTGGTGAAATCTATCTGAAAACTCATTAGGCATTTCATAATAGATGCCTTAACATAGACCCTAAACCTTGATGCAGCAAGTTTTTAAATAGTCCCTCACCTTTAATCCAGTATTTCCCCACCCCTTTGGATTTGCCTTGAGGATATAATTCCCACCCACATATATGTACATACAACAAAAATGTGCCCTGAAGTCATCACAATATTATTTATAACAATTAAAAAGAAATCACCTAAATGTCCACCACGACAAGATAAGTTATTCACCCATATGTTAGAATACTTAAACATTAAAGTTTGTGACTTCAAAAGCTACAAAATGGAATGAGAAAGTAATATATAAAGCTTAAAAAGATTTAGGGTTTATAATTTTATGTATGATACAAACTTCCTTTTTAAAAATGTTAATAATTCTAGAAAAAAGATAAGAACAACACATCAAGTGATTAATAGATATAACTGTTGTTGGTCTTACAGATAACTTATTTTCTTATTTGCATTTCTGAAATTTCCAAACTTTCTGCAATATACATGCATAATTTTTATATTTATGTGAAGTCATTTTAACCTGTGAATTGTCTATGCTTAGGAAGTGAACCTATAGGTGGTTATGCCTACAGAACAAGACACAGGGCATTAAATCAAGAATAAATAACTACCTGATGAAATAAAATAATTTATGTAGTGCTTTTGTTGCCTAATTCATCCTCCAAATCTGGATAGCCCATGCTTCCTCTTCCCTTCCATTTTAATGTTTTCAGCCATAACATCCACCACTGGAGAGTCTTGTAGTTGATGGGTATGTGCTAATTTAAAGGGTTCATGGACTCTTATGAAGGCATTTGTTTTTGCAGTTTCAATTAGTCTGGCAATTGACAAGCATACAAAGCAGTAAAACCAAGGCCATACATCTGGTATTGAATTATTTTCCTGAACTGAGAAAAATGAGGTTCACTGTGAGTGCCAGTTGTTTCTTGCCATCTCCAAGAGTTTCAGCAAAATAACTGTTACAGGATATAAAACTAGGATCCAAGGCAATCCTGTTGTTACTTGGCTCTGTGTTAATTTCCCATACCAACATCTCTTAATAATTTTGCCTGAAATTTTGTAAGTTAATGAACATTGTTTGTTTTGGAAGATCAAACTGACTCAGCAGGACTTTTTTAGAGAAGAAAGAGTGGAGATTTTGCAGAGAAAGCAATAAATAAACCAAATGTATTTTTAATTACCTTTAATTACATTAATAACAACATTCTCAGTAGGACAAAGGGATCAAATTCTACTTACTATGAGATTTTGTATTAGCTTGGGAAAAGGTTTCTTTTCTTCCTTGGTGGTTTTTTTTTTTTTTTTTTTTCAGCACCAGTCTGTAAATATTTGCCAGTCCCATAATTTATGTTCATGTTTGTTTGCACAGGACTAGATAGTTTTATTTGCTTGTTTCTTGTGGGTCTCTCTGAGACAAGTAATGGGTTGCAGCATTAGCATTGCTTTCTTTGTAATGACTTAGAAAAATCATCCTTCTTCCCTTATCCCTCTCAGTCCAGAAATCAGGACTCTTAGCTCTAGGAAAACACAGTTCATTTGCTTATAGACAAAGAAGGGAGAAGTTAATTGATATTGCCAAAATTCACATAGTTACTACCGGAATCATGGATCTAATCCAGCTTCTGTCAATTTTTCTCTAGAATATTTTCAGTAGGAGACGCCAGGAAAATCCTCCACACAGTAAAGATGCAGCTCTGCGCATCCCCACCACTATCATGTGTGGCCGTGGGATTTGCCAAATCAAGCAGATTTACACCAAGTTTAACATTTAGACTTGGTCTCAATATTTATTCAACAAACCTTTATTTAGTGTTTATTATGGTCATGGTATATCCTCAGATCTAGATCAAAACACATCAAGAACCCAGAAAGGCCTTCTAGGAACTTACCTTCTAATGGAGAAAAAGAGATGTACATATCAATTGTTCAGCCCCAGGAAAAGGAGAAACAAAAAGTACAACAGAGGGGAAGGCATCTAAGTACTACAGGAGTTTCCTGGTGAGACAAATCACCTCCCTCCCCTCCCCACCCCACCTCCCAGGCTTGTGAGGATTACGGAGAAGAGCTAGCCTAGGGCTTAAACTGAGACTTGGAATAGATTATAATGGTTTAGGATAGAACTTCTGGGTTTTAATGGCATCCAGATCTCCCTCTCCTCCCTTGGACAAATCCACAAAATCATAAAAGGATACACAGCCCTAGAGGTGGGATTTCAGATAAACTATACAAATAAGAGTTCCGCTAAGCTATGCCAAGTTTGGAAAAATTCTACCTAATTATCCCACACATAGATCCAACTGAGAGACCCCTGTTGGCCTGTATTGAGACATCCCATCTAGAGTAAGGGGAAAGGTTGAGACCCAGGACTTCTGTACTGAGCCACATTATTCAAAAAGTAAAATTATATAATTAACAAATTTTAAGTAAAAACCATGTCATACTAAGAAATCAAAAGCTGGGGGCAGTGGTAGGTGCCCATAGTCTCATCTACTCAGGAGGCTGAGGCAGGAGGATCACTTAAGGCCAGGAGTTCAAGGCTGCAGTGAGCTATGATGGTGCCTGTGAATAGCCACTGCACTCCTGACTGGACAACAAGGTGAGACCCCCATCTACAGAAAAAAGAAAAAAAAAAAGAAATCAAAAACACTCTCCAAAAAGAAGTATTGAGTGAGAGAGGAAATAAAATCAACGATTATAGACTAATTAGAAAATAATGAAAGTGCAAACACTGCTATCAAAATATGAGACATACAACAGCTCCACTATGTAGATAAAACAAATGTTTCACCTCAAATGCTTTCATAATTAAACAGTTAAAATGAAAGCTAAAAAGTAATCATTAAATTTAAGAAAGTAGAAAAATAATCACATTCTAACAAAAACAGAAGGAAGGCAGTAACAAAAATAAAGACAGAAAAGTTGGCTTAAAGAAGAAAAAAATGAAGAAATTGCATTGCTCAATAAACGCAGGAGTCGTTTCTTAGGAAAACATAATTAGCATATTAATATTGAGCATTAATGTATGAATCTGGTGAATTGATAGAAAAAGTCAGAGAAGAAAAATGTACAATGTTTAAGCAATAAATTCTTCTCTTCAATTTGATGTTCATATATTTGCAAATCTACATGAAATAAATATATTTCTAAGAAAATAGATATTATCTAAATGTAATAAAGAAAAATTTTTAATCTTATCAAAATCATGGGGCAAGACTATTAAAAATTTGCAAACTTTGATTTCCTCCTCCTTACCTCCTTCTCATCAAGAAAAGGCTAGAGGGGATAGTTATTTTGTAAGTGATTTAAATACATATATAAAATTTTCACTCTAAGTAATTTTACAATTAAAATGGCGATTTATCATAGAAAGGGAAACATACCTACAAACAAGCTGAATGGTTTCGAGCTCTTGTTTTTCCAATAACACATCGTTTAACTTTGGTCAAATTCCTCTACTTCCCTGAGTCTCACTTTCTTACTCTGTAAAACAAGCGTATTTGCATGTGTGTTTGCATGTGTGCATTTCTGTGGGCATCAGAAGAATGAATTACATCGAGTGTCTGCTAACTCTACTATCAACCATTGGAACACTGAACTAAAAGGCTCTAAAATGCTTTAAAAGAATCTCACAATTCATCAGTCTCTCCTATAATGTTTTACAAACTCGTTGTACTATCCCCGAGGTCATGACTAAATTAATTTCTATCCTCTTATAACTCCAATCTCAGCTTACCTCATATCAATACCCTTCGCTACTCTGGGAAAACATTTAGGTTGAACAACTATAACTTATTTGTTATAGTGAGTCTTGTTTCAGATAGAAACTTGAGAATTCAGAGCACAGAAACTCAAGTGTTCTGCTTGGATTCCAAAGCATCTCTAATCAATAGAGTGTAGAATGCTCAGCTGTAATACCCTGTGGCAAGGGCTGAGTATGTTGTTGAGGGATGTGCCACATATTAACTAGCCACAATATAAAAGAATCAACCCCCAGACACTATAAAGGTTTTAGAGATAAACCCCCACCAAAAAAAAAAAAAATCTATTTCACCACACCTATTTTTCCAAGCTGACAGATTGACAAAGATTGAAAAAAAAAAAAATGATAATACCCATTGCTGTCAAGTGTGTGGGGAAACAGGTACTCAAATAAGTTACCAATAGATGCATATTCAGTGCAACTGTTCTGGAAAGCGACTATGGACATGATGTTGCTTGAATTGTTTCAAGATTTTCTCATTATTTCCTAGCAGTGACCTTGCTAGGTCCAAAGGATTTTATCCCGGTAATACATATAATAGTAACACATTGGCAAGAACCTAATGCCTAATAATAGGGGAATTCCTAACTATTTTATGACATATTCATTAAATGAATACTGTCATATATCAAAATAGTAATGTGGGTTGATAGTGATTGACATGAAAATATGATTAGTACACACTGATTTGAGAAAAATAAAGAATACAATTTAAATATATTATCATTAAACTAGCTATTTGTGTCTACACATATGGAAAAAAGCAACATATAACTGTATACGAAAATATTAACAGTCATTATCTTAAGGTGCTGAGATTATAGTAGATTTTATGTAATTTCTTTTTTTAATATTTAAAAAGTAAATATTACACTGATAATCAGAAAAGTAATAATGATTTTCCTATTTTGATAACAAAAATGAGCATTCATGAGTAAGATTTAAAAAAAGATTATGTCACATATACAGAAATTCTACTCAAACTGAAAGTACCATGGTAATTCCAGGTTTCCCAGGGAAGCTTTAAAAATAGCTCACAAACCACTGTCCTTACTCTGATGTCTTGAAATTATCCACCATTTGCCTTTTAGCATATGGTGCCTTGAGAGCTTATTAACATTTTTGTGTGTGTGTAGAGGTCTTCCTGTACAGGTCAGGACTATATACCACTATTTATATGTCCCTATATGTATTTCAATTCTTGGCCTCCAGTGGGGATGGCAGCTTATATGTTGTCACACTCAAGTATTTGCATCCTTTTCCTAATGTTGTCAAGGTAACAGTTCCATGGGTTATGACCTGTGGGCATACACCAGCACCCCTAGTCCTAACTTCCCAACAGTCTGGCCAATGTCTTAAATATGGGATAGGTGTTTTTACCACTAGGTTGTATTAAGAAGTTTCATGAGCACACAATAATGTAGAATATAGATGTCAGACTTAACACTAATGTAACTTGCCTGTCAACACTGAGGGCTTCAAGGAGCTGTAAGCTGGATCCTTTTTTATTCTAATGAGAATTTTTGTCCCTTCTCTGGGATGGTGTGGACAACCTGGGGAAGGTTTCCCTGCCTCAATCACACACCTGAAGAGGCTCACTGCTTGGGTGAATGTACCCCTCCAAGGCCCAAGCTGGATGCATCTTTAGTGGCATGCATTTTCCATTCTGCCCACTCTTTACCCAGGGTCCACCAGCCTTTACACACAGCACACCCTGAGTGATGCAGAGACCTCACAACATTCTAGCTCTCTTTGAGGCAATGGAAGCCAACCTAGACGAGCAGGCTGCACTGCTCTGCTTTTCCCAGTCAGCCTCTGAGCAGTTCGTTTATGAATGACTTCAAGAACTCCTCCAACCTACACCTAATGGAAACCATGAAAGTCTGCTCTAGAAATCTTCAGGCTTCTGTCCCTTCATCCAACTTCTGTCCCTCCAACCAGCTTGAAACATTCTAATAACTCCATTTTTTGTCTTCATGGTACTTGTATTCTCCCTGTCTTCCTCGATTCTTCAGATTCTTTGGATGAAATGTATACTTATCTTCTGTCTTCCAGGGTCAACTTTCCCCTGAGATGCACACCTTAGCTAACCACACAATAGCCACTAGGCAAGCAGTACCTGGCCCTCTTAGCCACCTCGCTTTCCTGGGTGTAGTATGCTAGCCTCCTTGATGTTTTGGGAGGGAGGTTCTCACCAATCCTTTTGAAAATCCACAGAACACATGGTCTTTGAGGACTGCATTCAATTTTATGCCGGCTGCATGGCTGCCTGGCCTGCCCTTGATCCACTGCTGTCGTGCTGAGGACCCTCACTGATTTCACTAGGGTGAAAAAAATGTGTTTCCTTTTTCAGAAGTCACTACCTTTTCCTTGCAAGGTGCCTCGTGGTGTGGTGTAGAAGGAGAATGCAAATGACATCAAGATAGGCATAGAGATAATATACTCAGGAATAGAAATTGAGAGGTAGACATGCAGACTCACACCCAGACAGTTACAGAGAGAGGGATCCTTTACCCCCACACCATGGCATCAGACCAACTCTGAAATCCACATACTCGTTTCTCCACTTCACCTCTGCCAGACACCATATGGGCATGCCTTTCTCAGTTACTACGCACTACTGTGTCAGTAGGGGGTCGTGGTGTGTGCCTATCTATCTCAGTTAATAGCTGAAAATGTCTTTATCTCACATCCTTCTCAAAATTGTCGTGCATTCCCACAATGCTTGATTTTCAAAATTATTTCCAGCTCCAACCCGGTTTCTCCAACTCTCTTATAAATCACCTCCAGTGGCTGGTCCTTTTCCCTCTAGTCCATGAAATTCAGTCCCCTTTCCTTGATATCTCTACACACACACACAACACACATATAAACACAGAGCAAACAATGCCTACCCACACAATGTAACTGCAGGCATTACTATGCTTCTGGTTGCTGCTATGGGGGGAAGGTTTGAGTCTCCAGAATTTGGCACGGTGGGGAGAAATTCATGTTGTATATCACAGCAAGAAAAATAACTTCAAAAGATTTCTAGCAGTTTTCACCCACTCCCATCTACTTACTGGTATTTTTTTCCAGCCACATCTCCCTGCATTAGCAAAGCAAAACAACTTCTCTAAATATATAATACAGAACAATTCTGTTCTCTGTGGCCCCTACCTCTAAATGTACATCTGATTCTCCTCCCCTTTGCATTTGCAAAAGGTTCTAATATAGTTCAGGTGGAAGAAAGTAGTTGAGAGTTGGGCTCTGGATACAAGGAGCTTGATTTTTCCCTGGTGTGAAATTTGGGGTAAACTGCTTAACAATTCTGTGCCTCAGTCGGTCTATCTGTCTATCTCTCTCTCTCTCTCTAAATATATATATATATATATATAAAATGTGGCTAATCACAAATATGAATCATGACATTGCGTGAGATTTAAATGAGATGACACAGAAAAGGTGCTCATCTGGCACCTGACACAGAGTAAATCCTCTTAAGTGTTTGAGTTAGACAGAGGATCACAAAGGAAGTCTCACCCCATCAGTCATGAAGAAGTGTGTAGTGTACAGATACATCATTACCAATGATATCAGTTAATAAAACCTTTGTCCATGGAAGGCAGAAGTAGCTCTGATAACGTGTAAGTTGTTTTTAAACAGCATAGTTTAACTCCACTTAATGTATCAAATTATTATCTGTTGAACACAGATCCACATCCAATCATGCTGTGACGGTCATTTGTGTGCACCACCAGGATTCTACCTGATCCTGGACCACAGCATGTGCTATCGTTCCCTTTTTATTTTTTTCTTTAAATCAACTCACTATTTTTCTAAGCCTCGTTCTAAGATAATAACCATGACAATAGGTCTGATGTACTGTTAATCATTGCTTAATGTGCATAAAATAAGTAGCAATAACTAGCATTGTAAATCTGTCTATCCATGTTCCAACTACGATAATTACCTGGATTTGGAAGCAGAATCATAAGATTTGAATTACTGTCCCATCCAGGTCTGATATATTCTTGATGTCTGCTCTTGGATAAATCACTTAAACTCTCTAAGCCCCAGGTGCCTCATTGGGTCCAGCTCAAAGATCTCTTGCAAAGATCAAGGAAGAAAATGTATGTGAAAATATTTTGTGAACTGTAAAGCAGTGTTCAAGTGGTAATTTTCAGTAGATGGCTAAGAACTCCTTGTGACTGTTGATATCTGTAGATATCTGTAGATTTCAACAACCAAGATGCTGGCTTTTCAAAGAGATGTGAGCTTCCTTCATCCATAAGCTCCCTGGTTGACATGTCACTCAGGATTCTACAATGGAGTACACCACCAGCCAGTGCCACCGTGGGATTCCCTAATGGGGCAGCTGATGGTATAGATAACACCAACACCCTCAGGGCCCAAGGATGAGAACAAAATCTGCAAATGTCCTTTTCTTCTCTTCTTGATTTTTTTTTTTCCGTTACACGGCTCAGCTCTATCCTCTCTCTACAGATTAGATTCATGCTTCAGTTCTCAATTCTGGTTATACATGAAATTTACATGGGAAATTTTTTAAAAAGCCAACCTGGGACCCATCCCAGACCAATTTAAGTAAGATCTCTTGGTAGAGGTGAGGATTTATGCATAAGTTTATATTAAAACTCCTCAAAAGTAAAGCCTGCTAGGGAACCGCTGCTTCAGGTTAACTGCAGCCAGACCGCAAGGTTGCACCTATTGAACACGGAGAAAAGTAGGAATGAAATTCAATTATTATGTTTACTTTGACCAAATTCTATAAATCAGAATAACTACGCAAGAACAAGTGAAATGAATGAGCACTATCTGGGTGATGGGCACACTTAGAACCCTGACTCAAGCATAACAAAATTGATACATGTAACCAGAAACATTTGTACCTCTGTAATATTTTGAAATTTAAAAAAAAAGAAACAAAAACAAGCAAAATACAACAGTCTACCCATACTGCTTTTTCTTATGAGATGATTTTTTTATTTGTCATGCAGAAAAAATCTTGTTAAAGTGTTGATTTCTGATGCTCACCCTCAACCTAAAGTAATCAGTCTCTGTTAGCCAGAGAATTTACATTTCAACAGGGTTCCCAGAGCATCTAAGTCCTCAAAAGTTTAGGAACACTGCTTTCTAAGTGATTGTATTAATTAAAGACCTATACAATCCTTTTGGGCTTCTCCACCCTCGTTGCATAACAAGAAGAAATGTAAAAGAGTTCTGGGTTACACACCAGGCATCCAGGTGTGGTACATGTATTGCTGAATTTGTCTTAAAGCTTCATATGTGATTCTGACAGTAGGATTCTGAGCCTGTGTTATAACGGCAATGCCACTGCAGCGGAAAAAAAAAAAAAAAAAAAAAAAGAACTATATTATTAAAATGTCTTTTCTTTGGCTAGGTGTCATTTCCAAAACAAACTCCCCCATGTCAATTCTTTTCAGAATGGGAAAAAAAAAGTCTCTTTCTTGTCAATTTGCCTTTTGCACACAGAAGGGAACACAAATTTAGAAAGAATTTAAAGCAGTGGGCACTCCGAATGTTCATTATTCAATGCCGGAACCAAAGGCTCCCCAGGCATTATTAAACAAATTGATGAACACTGTGGCTGGATTTAGAGGGAAGAAGAATGCTGCTGGAACTGCAGTACACTGATGCTTCATCAAATGTCTTGTACGTCTTTACCCAGGAACTGACTTCACGGATTTTCATGTGGAGGCGATAGTATTTACATCTCAAAAGCCCGCTCTCCAGCCTTCTCAGTGATGCTGGCTATTGGGGAGTCTCAGAATGAGCACAGGATGAAATACAACTTAATTCTATCCATTAAGGAGGGAGGGGTGTCACAGCTCACCCCGCTGGGCGCTGCGCATGGTGAGGCAGCTATTATGGCAGGAACAAATGCAACCCCAAGCCAATTACTGCTTCAACCGCCTGATTTGCTTTTCAGCAGGACTTTGAGGCATGCAAAATGGAGTGCTGGCTCTTGTCTGAGTTCATGACTTAACACAGAAGGATCATTTTTTTCCTGTAAATGTTGAAGGCAGGGTGAAGCCCCAAGTCCAGACCACTCTATTATCACTCAGCAGGTGGCTACTGGAACCGGACATTTGAGGGACAGAAACCTAAGAAAAGTCCTTGAGTTATTACACTCTTTTAGGTAGCACAAGAGAAAAACAAGAGCTACCTGCCATTCACAGAGAAAACAAAATGCAAGTTGAATCCCTGCTCAGCTTGCAAGCAGTCCCCAAACCAAACCAACCAACACACACACATCCAGTCAGGGGGAAGATGGCTGTGAAGTTCCTGTCTCTCACAAGTCTGTGATTGGCTTCAAAACACTGTCATCAATCATCCTAACAAGCACTTAAAAAGTAAATCAAAGGCTATTAAAATACTTTTGACATTGAGCTTGCTTCCTCAAGCAAACCATAAACGCCCAGAATTTACAGCATTTGCTGAAGGGAGGGAGGAGGAGGCTGGGTTTTAAAGAACAAATTTATTAGCTTGTTTCTTATGCTGTTTTTTTTTTTTTTCCCTCTTTCTTCCCTTGGGACAGAGATAAACTAAAACTGCGGGATGCCATAATGGACTGCTAAATTCATAGTTAAGGTTCATATCCATTATCCAAGCTATTCTGTATTTCAGTGGGGTGATTTATAAGTATGTGCCAGCAAAAAGCCACGAAACACTGTAACACTGTCTTCTTTAACTAAAGGGGCCTAGGGCTATTTGATCAACATCTATACTCAATGTGCCAGGCAGCAAAATAATACGGTGATGTCACTCCCTTCACGTTCAAAATTCTGGATGATAGAGCCAAGCAGAACAGTGAAATTAACAGGGAGAGACGGCATCCAGGCTCTGTTCTTAATGTGCAGGGTGACTTTGGATAAGTCATTCATCCTCTCTGGACTTCAATTTCAACTGGAAAAGGCATGGATTGATCTAGATAACTTTAAAGGTCCCTTTCCAAACTACAATTGTATCATCCAATTAGCTCATCAGATAGCAAAGCATTTATCAGCTACTTCAGGGCTTAAACGAATGATTAACGTGAGATTTAAATTCTCTTCTCTCCAAGTCAAGGCAAGTAGAAGTGTCGCCCCTGTCATGTGGCAAATCTGATTTACAACCATTCACTTTCTTTCTCCCTTTGACACACGCTCAACATGGACCTTGCATTTATACGCTCTTTGGCTCCTTGCTTAGTTTCAGATTGAGTGGTCTTGCCAGCTGGCAGGAGTAGGCTGTCCCCATTTTCAAGCATGCAGAATAACAGAGATGAGGCTGTGATTGGGGCAACGTAGTAGCCGCTGCACGGGGACAAGTGTCAGCTTTTAATCAGGCAGGAGTATAGATTGCTTAACTTCGGCTCAGACTTCTCTCAGTTCCAGACCTGTGTTTGATAATTACTCTCGGATGTATCAAACTGAGCTCAAAATCAACTTTTCTAAAACCGAATTTGTGATCTTTTTCTCCAAAATGGGTCCTGTTCCAGAGTCTCCTACCTCAGCGAATGGTGGCATGATCCATTCTCTTAGGCACCCCAGGTACCTGGCCTTCATGTTTGACAACTCCATCCCATTAAGTGGTTCATCTTTCACCCTCTGAGGAATTCTTGAATATGAACAAACCAATGAATTCCCACCTGCACCACCTTAACTGATGCAGTATTTCTCTCCTTTTTCTATAATAGCTTGCTACGTGGTTTGACAACACTTCCTTGCATATCTCTCAAAATGCATATACACCTTCTCTTTCCCCGCCCTCCTAATCCTCTCGACCTACGGGGTTTCATTTCACATCCTAGTCTCCTGACCCTTCTCCAAGCTAGTCACACTGGAGTCATTTCAATTCCTCTTTCTTGCCATGCTTCTACGGGGCAATACTTCTGCCTGGAAGTCGTTACACCCTCTCCTTCTATCCCATTTCACTGAATTTCTACACACCTTTTGGTCATCACTTTGTTGTAAAAGTCTTCCCTACCACTCCTGCCTAGGTAGAATCCTTTAATCTCAAGCTTTTATAAAGACACAGATCTGTCCATTCCAGTACTTAACTCCATAAATACTTTATTTATTTTTTATTCTGGTGGACTCCTTCCTACTAAAATCTAAACTTTCTGAGGGCTGAAACCATTTCTGATTATGCCCTCTAATGCGTTTCCAGGGTCTAGTACATCAAAAGCACTCAAATATGTTTATTGAGTGAATGAAATGGACATTTGGTTGATAGCATTAAGTTTTATTTTTTTCCATTATACCACCAGTCATTCCATGCCCGATTCTTGTTTCTAATTCTATGATTTATCCCCCTGATAGAGCTCTCTTCCACATAAGCTTGCCTGTATTAACCCCTTTACCAAGAAGAATATTTACTTTTCAAATTCTCATTTTTTTCTGTCACTTGTCACCTGCCCAGTTCTTTCTCAACTTAAATATCATGTTATCAGAGAGGTTTCCCTGGACCACTCAATCTAATGAAAGTCCTTCTGTTATTCTCTCTTAGAGAAACTCTGATTTTCCCTTCCAAGAACAATTATCCCAATATACAGTGAATTGTGTGTTTTCTTTTTTAACATGTGTCTTCCTTGATAAACTCTAAGCTTCTTGAGGAAGGCGCTACATCTATTTTGCCATAATTATAATTAATACTGAAACCTTTCAGAGTGCCTGGCATATAGCAGGTGCTCAGTAAATGCTACTAGCTGAGGAATTATTTCAAAAAATAGATGCATGGTTCTGGTATCCTCCACATCAAGGCTTTACATCTCTTGAGGGCACAGATCATATTTCTTGCTTGTTTTGTACCCTCCATAGTGCTACCCTACAGTTAGATTAGCCTGGGTTTTCTTAACCCTGGAGGCCAGATGATTCTTTTTCATGCAGGGTTGCTCTGTGTACTAAAGCATGCTTAGCAGCATCCCTGACCTCCAGCCACTAGACACCAGCAGCATTCCCTGCCCCAAGTCATGACAACCAAAAATGTTTCCAGAGATTGCCAAGTAGCCTCTCTGAGCAAAATCAGCCCCCCGATATCTTGCTGAGAAACATAGGGTTAAGTGCTTAATTCAATCAATGTCGATTAATGGACTGCAAGCTGGCTTGGCAATCTCTAGTTTCTAAAGAATCCCTCAAACTCTCCGAGGAATTTTTCCACCATGGCCAAGGTGCAGAACAAATATCTAAAAATACCTGACAGCTCCTATGAGCGGTGCTCACTTCAAGTGCTAGAAACTGAATCCAGGTTGGCCAGGAGCCTATACTAACTTCTTCCTTAGTAATTGTTTTCATAATAGCTGCAGCTCATTTGGAACATCCTTGGAATACTAGGCGAATTTATATCTTGTGTACTATTCCCTGAACTCACTAATTAAGTTTTCATCATTGTAACTTTTTAAAAAAAAAATCTTCCTGTCCGCTACCTCCTCCTGAGGGGTGAGAATCTGCACCTGTTTTATGGCACCGCCTTCTGCCAGACAGAAGAGAACTTGAGCAAAGCAGCTTCTTAATAGCGAGTATCTCAGGTGAGCTTTGCCATTTGCCATGCACTCTCACACACACGCTCTCGTCAAACAGCGAGTGTGTGCACGCACAGGGTGTCGGCAAGGGAGCCGGAGGAAGATCGAGGAGAGAGAGGCGTGTATTCAGTTGTCTACAGAGCAAAACACAAGCAATTATCTCTTCACCAGAAGTTTCAACATCTGGACTCAGATGAACAGCAGAAGAGGCAAGGCTGAAAAACTTGTATACTTAATTTCAGTGGTAAATGTAAAGAACTAGCAGGAGCTTACATAATGACTTCCTTACAATTGTATAATAAATGAAAATGGTACTATGGTACCATTATAATACTGACCGATTAAACACCTCTTTATAAAGAAGTGATGGTATGATAGCTATGCTCTTGTCACTGAAGGAAGGTAAGACACTTGCTAAAGCTCACATGGTAAACATCGGGGTGAGGTACTTAAACCCAGGCCTTGTGATTTAAATCTTACGGTTCGTTCCCCCCTTAATCCCACTGACTCTTAAGGCTCTTAAATAGAATATACCTAATACTACTGACTATCCATCTCCTATCCTGCCAGTTGTAGTCATTTTTCCCTCTCTTACTCTTGGGTGTGGTCTGTCTGGGAACAGAGTGTCTGCTGGGACCTGAGTCCACAAACAGTAAGGATTCCTGGGGAGACACGCTTTGCGTCACAAGCTGATATATCGGTTTAAGTGCCTTGGCTGGATTCTGACAGGTGTGTGTGAAACTCACAATACCATACACCAGGAAGTGAAAAAAACGGTAACTTCCCTGAGCTACCTGGCTCAGGGGATGCCTAATGATGTTACATATTAAATGTCAAGAATCTGCTCAAAAGCAGGATATGTTTTTAGTTCTCACTTCGAACAAAACACAAAACAAAGCCCACAAAACACCCCTCCCTACACACACACACACACACACACAACCTGTTCCTTCTATGGAATGGAAACAGCAGAATATTGGGAGAGTGACCATATATGTCCTAGTTTGGTCAGGAAAACCCTAATTTATACATGCTGCCTAAATATAATTATTCATAGTGCCTGCTCTCAAAAGGGTTTCAGTTTGAAAGATAAATTACATAGTCATGCTAAATATGGCTCAAGTTTCACAATGTACCTAATTGGTTTACTGTATTATCAGGTTTCAGGTTTAATCACATTGAAAATGGTTATAGGTTTCCTCCCCATAGGTTTTTCAGATATTAAAAAGGTTTTAGGGAGTAGGTGGCAATTCCTCCCCCTCTCCCAAAGCTACATTATCACTTCCCCGAAAAGTAGCTTTATGCTCCCCGCATTGGTACCCTCATCACCACTTCATGCCGGAGAACCAATGACCCCTGAAAACAGAAAAGCAGACAGAATGCTGCACCTACACTGTGTTAAACAAACATGACTAGTGACTTCAAACAGGGCTTTTGTTTCTGTCTTCCTTTAGATTTTATTCTTTGGGAGCAATCTTCTCTTGCTCCTGAGTAGAATCTCTGGCAGGTCCATGGGCTTTCTGCTTATTCTTATGTAACAGATAATCCCAGAGTGACTTTAAATCACATGCACTGTCTTAACTCAGTAAATAAAATGTCCAGTTGAAGACAGTAATCAAAAACCTGTATTTGACTATATTAAATCCACCCCTTTTCCCTCCCACTTCCCCACCTTTGCACCCACCCTGCCCCTGAATGTCCCCACCCCTTTCAGGCTGACACCTGCATAGCAGAAAGGATGTGTGGTCACCTGCTCTCTAAGTAGTTTAATGGGGCTTCCTGACTCTATTTGCTAACTTGCTCCAAGAAGGCCGGAGAGAAAAGAGGGTAAGAAGTGAGAGCTGTTTTTATGTGGCTAGGTTTCCAGCATTCCAGCCTGGCGGATGGTGAAGCGACTCTTTTTTTGGTGGGCTCTTCAGAGCCCATTGCTGGGCCTCTTGTCTTCTCATGACCTGGATGGATGCATCTCCAGTCCAACTAATAACTGGAGACACCC
Source organism: Lepilemur ruficaudatus (assembly GCA_963574885.1). Taxonomy (NCBI): domain Eukaryota; kingdom Metazoa; phylum Chordata; class Mammalia; order Primates; family Lepilemuridae; genus Lepilemur; species Lepilemur ruficaudatus. Next base: position 12,071 of record CAUYRT010027503.1, on the reverse strand, counting down.
CTCCCCAGCCGCCTGTCACCTGGCAGCATAACTCTAGCCCTTGCCACTGTGAGGTCTCTGAACAAAACCTAAGTGGATTTTAGCAACACTCGCCTTTCACGCTCCTGGAAAAACATTCTCTTTCCCCAGCTCCAAGGCACCAAAGCAGGGATACCCTCCCTGGCTCACCCTCTAGCAGGTGTTCAGCTCTTGCCTCTCCTGCTAGATTCCCAGGCAGGAATCAGACCTCAATCTATAAACCACTTTAATTATCTCAGTTACAAGTCAGGTTCCAGTTTTTATATCCCCAAATCTGGGAGCTACAAGTAAACCTTACTTGAATCCCATCTCTCACTTTGCTTAAAGTGGGAGGAGACTCCTCCCACCTCCATATGGTGAGGGCAGGAAACAGTCCAGCACACGACCACTGCTTCCCAAGAAACGCCCTTACCCTAGCTCCTTACATGCAAGTCCTACAGAATGTCTCCACCTCCCTGGTCCTTACCAGGCTTGACTGATGCAACCAGAACCAACTACCTAAAATAGGGAAAATGGGGTTCAGAGTACAACTTTCTCTGCAGATATCAGCCTTATAATAGTATCTCACTTCCCCCCTCTTAATCCATTAGTACATCCTTTATTTGACTCCTCTATAGGACTGAAGAATGCAAATGTCCTGTAACAGGTTCCAAGAGCCATTTTCCTTATAAATTGGTATAGAGGAGGAAGGGGCTGGGGAGGAAGAAGAACATCCATCTTACACTTACCTTGGAATTATGACATCTATTTCATTAGTACCTCGGTAGAGACTATAAGGTCTCAGTAGAAACTGTCAGAAACCACAAACCCTCTGTGAGCATTAATGCTAAGGGTCTGGTGAACCAAAAGGCAAAATCACATAAGCAACCCGACATCCCTCCTCTGCACATTACACATTCAATCTAAACAATGCGTATTTCTTTCGTGTGGTGCCTGAGTTTCCAGAAAAGCTTTCTCTAGGGCCTGACCTCATGCAATCCAAGCACCTTACTCCCACAAGGGAAATCTATGAAATTGCTTTCCAGTCTGCTATATCTTATACTGAGTTGAGAAATCCCCTCTGAGCTGCTGAACTTTTGAAGTCCCAGAAGTAGAAAAACACTAAGAAATATATAAAAAAGGTCAAGAATCTGAAAATGCCATTTGTAAATGGACAGTCTTATTGGGTAGACAGATCTCCTCCGGTGGTGAGCAAAGCTTACAGTAGGGCTTAAGAAAGAACGAAGGGGTAAGTTTCTTTCAGCACTTTAACTTTGAGCCAAAGACAAAGCTACGATTTCTGGGGGGCAGATTCCATGCACCATGTGCTAAACATAGGACCACCACTGAACACTACTGTAGAACCTCAACAGGGTAGGAAATTACAGGGTTGCCTTGCTAGGGATGTGGGGGACAGACTAGTTAATTCAGCTCAATGTGAAGGAAGATCCATTGTGTGTATCAAAGTTTGTTTATCCGTTCACTCACTAAAGGGCATCTTGGTTGCACTCAAGTTTTGGTAAGTATGAATAAAGCTGCTATAAACATCCGCGTGCAGATATCTATATGAACATAAGTTTGCAATTCAGTTGGTAAACACCAGGCAGTATAATTGCTGAATCTTACAGTAAGATTACGCTTAGCTTTATAAGTGCCAAACTGTTTTCCAAGGGGCTACCATTCTGCATTCCCACCATTAATGAATGAGAGTTGCTGTTGCTCTACATCCTTGTCAACATTTGGTGTTGTCAGTATTTTTGATTTTGGCCATTCTGTGTTAGTGACATATCATTGTTGTTCTAATTTTTAATTCCCCTATATAATGTTGAACATCTTTTCATATGTTTATTTGTCATCTACATATCTTCTTTGGATGAGTTATTTGTTCAAATCTTTCCCCTCCCCCCTTTTTTTAAAGAAAGTTGCTGGTTTTCTGATTGTTGAGCTCTAAGAATACTTGTGTATTTTTGAATAACACAGTCCTCTATCAAATATGTCTTTTGCAAATACTTTGCCCCAGTCCATGGCTTGTATTTTCATTCTCTTAACAAAGGCTTTCAAAATGATCATCTACTTTTTAATTAAAAATAATTTGCTCCAGTGAGAAATGCATGATGATGGAGACATACAAAGAATTGCTCAAAGATCGAAGGGAACATGTTACCCTATTGGATATGATAAAACTACCCAATATGACAAAAATAAAACAAAGCAAAACCACATCACAGCAAATAAACAACTTTGACATCTGTTCCTATCATGAAAGTCCCACAAATTGCCTATTTATCTTTCTACCTAATTTGTATTAGGCAAGAGCTATTCCAAAAGGCATGAAGGCAAAAGAGGAAACTGAAAAGAAAGGGAAGTATAAGAAGAACAGGAGGGGTGGAAAGAGTCAAAATGGTTACCCGCCATCCTCTCTTTCTATTTTTGCAAGATTTTGGTGCTGCTGCTAGATATCCCCTGAGAAATAGATGGACAGGAATGAATCCTCAAGTCTTACTTTTTAAACTTTTACGTTTAACTGCATGGATTTCTTTTGTTTTATTTTCATATTTTAAGGTAACATGATTATAGTGTGAATTATTTTTTTTAAATAAGGTCAGACAAGCAAAATCAATACCTGTGTAAATTTCTATCTAGGGCTTTACATATTTTTGTTCTATTTTTAGCAAACTTCAGATGTCCTGATCTATGCAAAATGATGCTTGTGTAGCTTACTCACAAGATACATTTATACTAAAGAAACACATATTTTCTAAAACATATCTACTTTCAAATTTTTCAATTAACTTTTGCATGCATGCTATATTATGTATCATACCTCATGTATTAGTACAAAAAAACCCAGTCATTTTGTAATCATTGGGTCATTGAAAATTAAAATATCAAAACTCTGGCAGTATCATTAATCTAGAGCAAGGGAAGAGTCATAATCCTGGGTAAGTGATTATTTTCTATAATTTTTGGTACAGCACAAAGGCACTTCCCTCAGCCTTTCTTTCTGTGCCACAGGCCAGATCAGCCTTAGATTTCTCCCAGGTCCATTGTGGGCCATCACTCAGGTTTCCCTCGCTGCATAAAATAGTGCTCCACAAGGCACAGCATTCACTCTGTGCTTCTGGACTCTGGGATGGGACCCACACTTACCTGGCTTTGTCCCTGACACAGAAACTTAACACCCAAGTTACACTGGCTCCCTGCTTAGCATGAGATTGGCTTGAATACAGAGACTAATAAGCAGTCCCTCTTGATGGCCTCAGCTTGCTCACTGATATGCAACCCTTCAGACCCAGGACAAAGCCAGAGTCTCTTCAACCCCAAGAGCAATTTCCTCCATCCCTGTTCCCCCCATTTAACAATTGCTTGAGACAAGTGAGAATGGTTCAGCTCAGGCAATTAGCTTTTATTTTTATATCTAGATAACCTAAAATTTGCTCATGCAGCATTTTACATATAATTGCTTCAAGTCTATGTCTGTGTGCTTATGATGAAATTATACCTTCCCAGCAAAACAACACAATAGAAAACAATGGCCCTATATTCTTTGGGGGTAATACTAGAGCCCAAGGGAAGGTACATTCCACAGAGAAGTGAAGCCAATGATTTTGTTAAGATTTTCTTGAAGATTGAAAGGAGCTATGATTACATGTTTATTAGGCTCTCTAAAATAATCGTATTCCTGGAAAACTGTGCATAAGCAATATATTATTAATAAAAATATGTAATGTCTTATATAAATACATTACCAGAGATCTGCTATTTGAACAATTCTAAAATAACACACTTTGAAAGTAAAAAAGTGACTTAAAAAAGATAATAATTTCCTAGTTGGTAAATCACAAGGCTCATACTAGATATTATCCATCTATGCAGAACACAGTAGATTGACACACAGCACATGCATTCAGTCCCAGCTAAAGCACAGAGTTGTTTCTATCCTAAGAGTTACATTCATCACAGCAGGCTTCATAGTAATGTGTACAAATACAAACAACCTAATGATAAGCAGGGGATTAATATTTTTAAGATAAAAATAAAGTACATCCATACAATGAGCTATTATCTAACCATTAAGAATGCGTGAGTTAAAAATAATCTGAATGCCTTGAGTAAAAAGACTCTAGACTCAAAGAGAACTGATTTTTTTTGTTTTTTGGGGAGAACTGAATTTTAATACTAGCTTCCCTCCCTAACAGCCACCATTTATTACTGAACTCATGACTTTGCCTTCCTAAGCCTCAGTTGTCTCATTCAAAAAGTGGGGATTAAGAAAAGTAGCTACCTAAGTGTGTTGTTACCTAAGTGTGTTGTTCTGAGAATTAAATGAGATGAGCTGTATAAAGTGCTTAGCAATTGATAAAGTTACCTTTTTATTAAGCATTGACTATTATTAGAGTGAACCACAGGAAACTGTCATTTTTATAGCTCAAAAATAGTCAACATTTCAAAATCTCATATGGTTCAAACTAGTATACAATATTAAGAAACAAGACAGAATACAAACTAGAGTATAAAACCTCACCCAGAGGTATAAATAAACACCAGCCTAATAGTGGTTAACTCTGAAGTAAGGGGGATTATTAATGGATTTTAGTAGAATTAAGATGATACTAGATCAAGGGTCTCAAACCAAAGCCATTCTTCCTCCAAAACTGCTGCCTAAGTTGTAACATTAGTTTATCCATTCAGCTTCTAGGAGTGTAATATAGGAAGAAAAATTAATACTTGACTCAAGAATGTAGCCAGGGTTCTTCTAGGCAAGGTACTTATTGGGACAGATAGTGTAGAGGAAGGAGAGTGCATGGATCCTGTCCCGGACGGGCCCTGGGACTCTTATGCAATAGCCCACAGAAGCAAAGCCAAATCTGAGCATCTCACAAAGACTGTGAGCAGAGAAATCTCATTTTCCCTGGAGGAGACAAAGAGGAGTGGGGTTGGGGGGAAAGACTGTCCCACAAAGGGGAAGGAAGTTAGCTTCCAAACACCTACCTACCTACAGTGTCTACTTTTTCTCACTTTTGCCTTTTTTTCTTAGCAAATAAACTTTCCATGTATTTCTAATTTTTTAAAGTGAATACATATGCTATTTTTTTTAAAAAAAAGAACAAATCCTTTTTTTAATTGCAGTTACATCCAATTAAAGCATATTATTAAAGTATAATGATGATGAGACACATTAAATCATCCATAAGAAATGCACAGGCTCCCATAGGTGTGAAAGCAATGGTTCCTTCTGTGTCACTCTGTCTCCATGAATATGCTTCAGTAGTGAAAACCTGCTTCATGTTCAAGGGTGCCTTAGCCTTAGAGGAGAGACTTAGAAGGAGATTATACTCTAAGATGAGAAGAAAATGAATTTTTCCAGAACAAATGATTTCAAAAATCCTTAGAAACTGTGCATTGCTCATCCCCTTTCCATTTCCTTTCCGCTATACATTATATGTAGATCTCCCTGTAGTAGTTAATAGAAACATTCAAATCATTAAAAAAAGAAAGAAAGAAAAAAAGACCTAGGGCATTAGAATAGAAAAAGCGAATTGGCCCATTAGAGAAAACTGAGACCTATAAAGATGTGGTTTATGTTTACTTTCCCTCTCTATTAAAATGGCCTTTTTTATAAAAATAAAAGACATTATCCCTTTTCTTCCTCTTTCTCTAATAATAAAGCCACAGATTAGCATCCTCATCAGCTTCTGGAAAAGCAGATCATCCAAAAAAAAAAAAAAGTCTATATTGCAGACTTTCTGGTTCATTTTCTCTTCGTTGTTTTAGTATACTGAGTGTATGGAAAAACCAAACTTTGTCACTTAAGCTGCTGTTCTTGGCTGAATTTTGGGGCAGTCAGCAAAGTTCCTATAACAAACAAATGACCACACACAATTAGGAGGGCATAGGCACAAACACTCAGACACACACACACACACACACACACACACACACACACGTGCACAGTATAAATCAGAGCACTCAGTTGTTGAGATGTCAGCTAAAAAGAAGAAAACAAATGGCGTACAGTCACTAAAATTCCTGAACTAATAATTTTGATTATGGTGTAAAATGAGTGACTGCTAAGGGAGAAGGGGCAGGAGGACCCCTTCCGCTAATACGATTAATTAATTAAAGGCTTTAGACCAACTGGTTAGGAATTCACTAGGAAAGGTCACTCCTAACAGAGTCATTATGCTTACAGTAAACAATCATCAGCTTACTGTGCAAAATAAGTGGCAGGTCTGCTGTACATGGAATGCAAATTATTTGCAGAACCCTCTGCTATCCTTGCCTCATTTTGCTACTGGGGATATGTAGAAGCTGGCATATGCATGTTTATGTGTGTAGGTATACATTTGTGCATCTCATTATAAATTATTATCTTCATTTTGAAGAAAACAGCCTGCTCAAAGGCACAGCACCAATACAGGAAAGCTCTGTATTTCACATGCTTAGATGAGGTGCATCTGGTTTCATCTTGCTGAGTTTTGTTTTTTTCTTAGTAGAATTTGAGAAGACAAGATATGATTCTTAGGAGTCAAGACTCTTTAAATTTTTTAATCACAGGGTTAATCAGGTAAAGGTCCTAAGACAAATGTCTATGAAAAGTTCAGGAAGACTAGTGTCCTAATGCTTCCTCACTAACTCCTGAAATTGCATCTGCTCAAAAGCCTTCTCAGTCAAGAACAAGATGTGTGGGAATCTGCCTTTCAAAGACAAGATAATTTTGGAAGATCTCAATGGAGTTTTGCGATCCAATTTCCTAAGGTACAACTGTGGAGGAACTGCCTATGAAACGTATCATTGCAGACGCTGTGGTCTTACGATCTCCACAAACTGCATAATTCTGGAAAAGCCACATGCTCTGCAGTGCAATCTGGAGAAATAGATACTGTCTGTCTAATTTATTTCCTAATGTTGAGAAGATCCATGGATATCCTTGCTCTACTCACACTCTCCTAGTAAACTGTCAGAGATTAATATTATTTACCAGGTGGTTTTACTTTGATCCTATCTAGAGAACTCCAGAAATAATCTTTTGTATCTTTATTCATTCATTTAATGAATATTAACAAGTCTATTTAATTTGTCAGGCACTCCAGTCCTGGTCCCTCCATCAAGAGGTTTACAGTAGAGGTAAAACTGAAAAATGATGAAATAAAGTCAACATGATAGAGCTATAAGCAGTTTCAAGAGCAGGGTCTCAGAACTCATGGAGGATAGCATAGAAGGAAATATCGAAAATACTTGGTAACAAAGGCAGAAAATTCTGTTTCACCATGCTGGACTCCAGTGTTAAGTTCTTGCTCTGAAAGCTGGCAATCTTCCCAAGCGCACCAATACAGATGTTTGCTCGTTTCTAACACCTGAACCGGAGAGCCACCAGCTCAGACGCATCATCAGAGGACAGCCTCCTGCAGTGTTCATGGACGGTGCCTTATGAATAATGGAAACTTTCAAGAATGATTTTGGTTTAAGAACACGGATAAGTCCTTCTTCTGGGGCTGTGTGTGTCAGCACTCTGCCCTGGTAAATTATCTGCAGATGGCATAGTCTATCAAAATGAGCACAGTGCTTGCTGTTCATTTTTTCCTGCCTGCCATGCTGTTTATTAACTACCATCCATTATTTTAAAAACATTTCTGGAATCAAAGGTAAGAGCAAAAAGAGAAACAAAAGGGTGATAGGAGATAAATGCACTGCAAATCCTTGACACATATTTCCAGTAAGATAGGAAAAATATCTGGTGGGAGAGGGAAAAAAAAAGCAAATTCTTCCGTAACAGCAGGAATATTCACAGGCTTGCATGCTCCCAGGAGGCTCAGGAAAGCACACGGCTTGGAGACACTGACAGCTACATGCTGCGCATGTTCTCATGGGGAAATGATGTATCAAGCAGATCAGGAGTCCATTTGATCCCCCCATTTATGGAGCAGCGATGTTGTGTGAATTTTCATCCACCTCCATTTTCACTGGTAAGAGCATACTATGCTATTATATATTCCACAAATGTATTATTATTTTTAAGAACTGCATGATGTTCTTTGAAATATCTAAGGATACCCTGAAGGTTTTTTTTTTTTTTAAAGAGCATAGAAATCGCTGCCTTGAGTAAAAATAACTTTGCATTTGGCTGTTGATAGCTCCATGATACCATTCAGCTGGCATCAAAGCCCCCTTCCTTGCAGCACCTCACAGCTCTGCTGTCACCCTGTGTTATTACTGGAATCTTGAGCTGCTATTTAACTTTGTCACTGGTGACAAAGCAAAGGTATACACTGTTGCCTTAGAGTGATGGTGATCTTTCTCCCCAGTCCCCACCACACGTGTGTATGCCTATCTACGGCACAACTTATGTTTGCTTCCTGGACAAAATGACATCTTAGGGAGGCTCAGGAAAATGAAAATGTTAACATCCAAGAAAAAGAAAGCAACACAATTCCAAAGAATCCAGACAAGATTTTGCTCTAAGGACACCATGGAAAAACACACAAAATGAGCTTGTCTGCTCTGCCCTCTTTAGAATTAATGCTCACTTCAAGGTGAGCACTCTTCCTAGCAACGGCAAAGTTTAGCTGGTTTGTGCCAACAGTTGCAAACCAAACAAGCAAGGATTACAGTCCAATTCAAACCACCTTCCAGGTACTGCCTCCTCATTTTGTAATGTTATAAAATGATCACCAATAGTGAATCTGGAACCAATCTGAGACGTGGGCCTCTGCAACATATCAGTGATCTTTGTCAACATTAATTTTCCCCATCCTAATTTACATGTTTCTTTCACACTATAGAGGGATTTAAGTTTATGATTTACATGGATAGCACGACTGTGTTTTAGAACTAGATGCAAAAGAGATTACACTCTTACTGTGGATAATAAATTTGCATTCTCGTAAATGCAGAATATTTTAGCCATGACAAATGGCAAGATGGGAGATAGTTCACTGAAACTTGGATGTCCAGAAATGAGTAATCAGCAACATTAGTGTTAGTCATTCAAGCAAACTCCAAGAAAACAATGGGCCAAGAGTTCATCGATTTTGTGTCTTTCACATATTAAAATCACCTGGGTAGCTTTTAAACTACCTATGTCCTGGGCTCAGTCCCAGAGATTCTGATTCAATTAGTCTTGGGTAGGACCCCACATATAATAGTTTAAAGTGCTCCCCGTGAGAATCCAATGTACTCAGGATTGAGAGCCACTGAGAACAGGATGTATAATACTTAGCATGTTGCCAGGCATATGATCAATAGAACGGAAGCTAAAATAAATTCAGTGATTTATTGATTCATTAAAGAGATAGTTAATTGAGTATCCACTGTGTGATAGGCATTGTTCTTTGCTCTGGAGCTACAAAACAAAGAAGTTGGAAACTAAACACTTACTCTCAATGAATCCAGTATCCAGTGGACTACAGTGGTACTTGAATAGACAACTTCTGTCGCCCCCAGCTAGGGTGGAGGAAAGCATAAAGGTCAAGTTTTCCCTGCACCAACTCCCAGCTAAGGAAAACTAATATCCACAGAGCACTTTACAGGTTGCAGAGCATGTGGAACACAATCAACTTACCAGACATTAATAACAACTTTAACAAGGACCAAAATTTTTGGAATACCCATTTTACAATGAAGAAACAGGCTTTTCATTAAACAATAGCTAGCTATTTTCCCTCTTTGCCCTTACCATCAGGAAACCCGAGTTTCAGTTATATGTCTACCTCTTGTAAAGCGCCTGGCAAGTTCTTTAAATATATCATTTACTCTTCACTATAGCCTGATTGATGGAATTGTTATTATTCCCAATAGATGATATGGAAATCAAGGTTCAAAGGTAACTTCGTGAAGGTAATGCTCTACTCTCTACCATTTTCACTTTAAATATGGGCTCTCTAATTTTGTGGCTATGAAATACCAGGCTTCCTACCTGCAAAACCATAATGAGTTTACCTGCCTACCTTTAATCAGCTACTAGTGAGTTATGATGGACACTTTCAAGGGAAAAAATTCTGGAAGAAATAGAGGTGCCAGTGTTATACCATTAACATTCCAAAATAATGAGGACATCTGCTATAAGCAAGGCAAACATTTGTGGCAACAATTATTAGACATATGGAATGTTAGAGCTACGCTGAAAATCAGAGACCATCTAGCACAAATTTTTCTTCTTATAAATGAGGAGCCCAAGATTCCATGAAATATAACCATTTGCCCAAGACCATGTAATTAGTGCAGTGCTAAAATTAGAACACAGGACATGCTCCTATCTGCTCTTAACATACATAGGGCATACTATTTACTTTTCACAGGACTCATCAAAGTAGTAATCTCTCCAATAGATTTACTGTTTTGATTCTATTTGTGAAAGTCTGAGTAAAATTCAAGTAGGTGAAGCTATTTCAATTTTTATTTAGAATTTCTAACATTTCTAGAAACTACTTTAAAACTTAGGAATTAAATTTAAGAATTCGCAGCCTGTAAACTAAATTTCATGAATAAACAAACACTATTACCATTTGATTAGAGCATATCTGAATGTTAACCATTCTTTACTGCCTCTTGAAAATCTGTACAAGTAATCTTTGCAGTATGGAGCAGGAAGCTAACTACTATCAAATACTGATTAATTGCTGAAAATCCCCCTCCCCTGGTTCTCTAATGTTTGATTTGGCCTCAAGCCATGGGTTGTGTTTAGCCTTTCGGACACTGCCCTTCATGGAGCTTTTTTCTTTCTGTTTCCTACTTGGGTAACTTATGGGCACTCAGTTGCAAAATCTTCTAAGGCAAACAACAGGATGGTTGCTAATTCCCTTCCCCAGAATCCTATGCCCGGTAAACAGCACAAAACTGAGAGGAAGTGTAGCGAAGAACTTCTCAAGTCCAACACAGGAGCTTAGATTTGGTTAGACAATTTCAGAGCAGGCTTTCTCTCAACCCCAGTGCATCTTTAAGTAGACTGACACCAATACCTTAGGCATCAAGAAAATAAAAATGTATGGAACATTCTATTAATGGAGAGAACTTACATTTAACGAAATCCTACTATTCACCTGAAGCTACAAATACATTCTTTGTCACAATAAACTTATATGAGCTATATTTGTGAGGGAATGGACTTTCATGAATTCTAGGAAGCTGGAAACAGAGCTATTACTGTTCAGGGATGCCCTGAACTCTGATTTCCTCCGCAGATCTGATGTGGTCTTGATGATGAGACGTTTGGCATAAGCCCCAGAAGAAAGTTGTATCTTCACTCTCTTAAGAGGAAGCATCAACTGCAAAGATTGTTCTTGAATATAATGCAAGACAACTCTAAAAGCATCATGAAAAACTAAAATAGTAGACTTCTCAGATGTGGTCGGAAACTATTTTTCACAGAGAAAATCTCTAGGGAAATCCTAGATAAATTCATGTCCTGTTTAAATGCAACCAATTCAATCTAATCTTAAATTAGCATATGTTCTTCTTTCCAATTTTCAGAAGTATTAACAGCCCCGTTTACCAGATGAGGAAAATAAGACCCAGAGAGGGCAATAATAACCAAAGCTTAGAAAGATTAAGCAACCACCTCAACTTTATCTTCTCCATAAAGACAAAGAATCTATAAGGGAAGGAAGGGCATCCTTATTTCCAGTGGGTGTAGGGAAGAGGAGGTAGCAGGGAGTGTCAAATCAATGAAGAAAGCAGGCCCAGGAAGTACAGGGAATAGAAACCCAAATTCACAAGCTCAATTTGCTCTAGTCTAGAAGGCCTATTTCAGAGGCCTAACCCATCAACATGATGCTTGTCATTATAAACTAGATGGGCCCCGCACCTTGATCTTTGCCCTACCACAATGGACCTAATTTTCAGTCTGAAGACATCCTGTAGAGTTTTATGTTAGGAGAAAATGGGGAACATAGATGAATTAGTCTCCAAGAGCAGAAGTGGTGAATTGATGAATCTCAGGCCACCCTGTTACACCTATTTAGCAGTAAAGCTAAGCTAATCAGTACTACCAAGGAAGCAGCCATCTCAGGTGTTTCCTGCTGCCTGGAGTCTAGATATAGCTGATGTCACTGGCCCTTCCCCATTCCCACATGCTT
>CAUYRT010027502.1:0-17690 GCA_963574885.1 Lepilemur ruficaudatus | reverse complement strand
CACCTGGCTTCTTCTGGGGACCAGCCTTCCATTTCTGGGGGCCAAGGCCCCACCCCTTCCTGCACACTGGGATTGGCAGAAATGAGCCTGGCAGGGGTCTTCGCCATCATTTACTCTCTTCAATGAGAGATCTGAGCACTTCGGTCCTATTACGGGTGATTGCATTAGGATTAAAGCAACCCTGCTCTCAGTGACCTGGGAACACGGCACAGGCTGGAAGAGGCAAAGGGTGCCCAGTGAGCAGAGCCCCGCCCACGAGCTGACGGCTGACGTGGTGCCCCGAGAGGCCAGCAGAGGTGAGCGGAGGGCAGAGGCTGAGCCAGCAGCAGGCAGGAGCAAGGAATGGAGAGAGAGGGCAGCAGCTAACCTTCCCCGCGGAGCCTGCTGAAGTCCAGGACGGAGAGTGGAAAGCAGGACTGAACCCTCCAAAGAAGACCGTACGTGAGGGTGAGGAGGGGCATTGCAGGTGTGGGTCGCAACGTACAGAACGACTTGGTTCCGCAGCAGCTCCAAATCGGCTCCGTCTGTCCCTGGCTGGGTCCCAGCACAAGCCTACAGCTTCTCTATCAGCTGCCTTCCAAGGGGAGTGGCCTTTCACAACAGACCAGGTGACAGGGGGTGTCGGAGAACAGGACCATGGAGCCCACCAGCCACACCTTCCACGTGCTTTGGGATCATCTTGCCCATCGCAGGAGCAAGAAAACACCATTCTCCACTGACAGGATTACTGTCCAGCTCCACCAAAAGGATTTACAGAATCACAAAGAGCAGTCTTCCAAACCCATTTACCTTACATGGCAGCACTGGGTTTGGACCGTTGGGTGCCCAGTAGTGGGGACCAGCACAGGGCACGAGAACAACCCTTTAATCACTGTGTCCTCTCAGAAAAGTCTCACACTGAGCTGGATGCCAGGAAGTGGAGCTTAGGAACTCACCCACAGAACCACTGAGGCCTCTGTTTCCCCTTCTACACTTAAAAATTCATTACTCCATCCACAAGCACTGACTATCTCATATGTGCTAATAATCATCATCTTAATAATGATGACTAAGAGCAGTTAATATTCAGTGAGGGCTTACTCCATATCAGGCACAATACTAAGCATTTTTATGCCCTAGTGAATTCATTCTACCCAAGAACCCTATCATTATCCCTCTTTTACAGGGGGAGAAACAGAGGACAGAAGGAAGTCATCTGCCTAAGGTCACACAAGGCTACAAAAAGTGGCAGAGCTGGGATTTGAACCCAGGCAGTTGCTTTCAGAGCCCTCGCTCTGATGCACTGCACTGGCTCTGTGTGCCAGGTCTGGGTACAGACAGTGAATAAAACAAGTATAATCTCTGCTCACGTGGCATGTGCAGACCAGAGTGGAGACCTACAAAAATAAATCTATCATTGCTGATATAATTGCCCTGGAAGAAACACTCAAGGTGCTGTGATCAAGAATATTGAGGGTGAGGGAAGGACACAGGCAACTTTAGAAAGAATGACTGGGGTAGCTGTGATTCCTGCAGGGGCAGAGTTTCCGGCAGATGTCACAGCACCTGCAAAGGCCTCAGACAGGAGAGAGCCTGGCACGTCTAAGAAACAGAAAGGAGAGCAGTGTGCTGGACAGGCGGGGAATGCTAGAAGATGTGGATGAAGACAACAAGCTGGGAGTTGGGACATACAGAGCATGCAGTCCTTGGCAAAGAGTTCAAATTTCACTCCAAGTGCAGTGAAAGAAATCCCACAATACCACCCTGCAGAGCCCAATCAGGAGGGCCATGGTTAAGAGAATCACCAGGATACCTCAAGCTGTGTGACTATTGTCAAGTGACTTAACCTCTCTGGGCCTCAGTATCCTCATCTGTAAAACAGAAATAAAATAATAACGACCTTATAGAGTTGTTGTATTTGAAGAATCAGTTGTAAATGTAAAAAACACCTAGGCTAGTGCCTGGCATATCGTAAGAGCTTGCTTCTACATTACTTAGTAGCCTCTGCCCCCCACAACTCCAAGTTTTTGCCACGGATTCAATAGGTTTCCTATTTTTAGTGGGGGAGGTGAGACTGATCAGGGTAGAGCCAAGAAGAAGAAAGAATGAGGCAAAATTAACTCGTGATCAATACTGCTTGTAGCCATTAGGGTGACAGGCACCAGATAAACACATAAACAGAGCCGAAGCCCGGCTTCCTCCGCCAGCTGTTGCCATCAGCGCTTTCGACAATTATGCAGGCAGACGCATAACCTTTATAGAATTAAGCACTCCCTGACATTCTATTTGCAGCTCTTCTTCTTTCGTCCTCCCCCTTTTATTTAGTCTGCTTTCAACTGTGAACGTCCAGCTGCTGGCTTCACTCGGATGCGCGGACTTACTGTAATTTTGAGTTAAGCTTTATTTTACAGTCTATGTAAATAATGAGTCCAGGGCAGACTCAATAAGGCAGCGCTGGCTTGAGCCAGAGTTCAGCCCTGCAGCCGCAGCTAGCCGGTAAGAGTCTGGGTGGTTGGCACAGACCCGCAGGCAGGAGTCGGGGGGGCCGGCACTGTGCCACAGCCTGGCTGGCCTCCTGGAAAACAAGACATTTGCCAGGCCAAGGGGCAGACCTTTGTGGCTAAGGCCTACTCTCCCTCCAAACTTCGCTGTGAGCGATGCATGACTATTCCCAATTCTTCACCCCTTCCCACACCCATGCCTTGGCCGTGCCACCTTGCAGTCTCCATACTAGACCACGAGTGTGTTACCCGGCCCCACGGAGCTTGGGCTTGGCCACGTGACTTGCTTTGGTCAACGAGACAAATGAGCAGATGCTTAAAACATGCTTGTGGAGCTGGGCTTGGGCTTTGGGATTTCTAATGCTGCCCTGAGAAAACCATGCTGTGGGAAGCCCATTTCTCCCAGGAGAAAGAGAAACAGGGAGGGCAAACCTTTACCCAGCTAACAGAACGGAGCCAAGCCTGGCCCAGATGGGTCAACCTACAGATGGGGTTCAACTCTCATGGTGCACATACATTACATTTAAAAATATGTACTGATGGTTACGCATTCGACAGTATCTGCTCAGGACTCACCATGGACCACACTTCCTAGTAGGGGTGGGGAGTGCACAGAGAAGGAAGCAGTTAGAAGGGAATTATCTGTTCACATGTTTATCTCCTTCCCTAGACTACAGGCACCTCAAGGGCTGGGTCTTACTCTTTTTGGTCTCTCAGCACCTAAGACAGTGCCTGCTTAATAATAATAGCAGTAACCACACAACAAAAAATAATTGCAGCTACTATTTATGGAGTCCTCCTATGTGCCAGGCCCTGTGCTAAGCTCTTTACCAACATTATTTCATTTGACAGTCGCAACTGAGGAGATGGGTCTTGTTCCCATTTTTCAGATGAGAAAACTGAGGCTCGGGGAGGTCACTTCCTCAGTTCTTAACCCTCGTGTGTACAGTGCCAGACCTTTCCATTTCTGCCCCACCCTGAGCCTCCATTTCCTTGACCACTGCTGCTCCGTCCTGGATGGTGTCCATAAATTGTTCCCCCCACGCCCCTCGCTGCCTCTCTTGGGCACCCAGCACAGCCCTTCCTTGTCACTTTGTTTGGGCCACCCAAACCAAACTGTCAAATCCTAAGGTGCAGGGATCAGGTCTTTGGAAAGCAGGAGTTAAGAGTCGGGGCTCTGAGGTCTAAGAGTGGGTTTTCGTCCTGGCCCTGCCATTTATGGGAGGACCTCACACAAGTTCTGTCCTCTCCCTAAGCATCATTTTCTTCCCCTGTAAAGTGGGGATAATAATAAGAGTAACTTCCTCAAAGGAGTCCGATGAATGCGTAAAACACTATGGAGCGGCACCCGGCACGCAGCGAGCGCTCAGTGACCACAGCACTTGCTGTTCTCTCTCTGCAGCGGCTGGTAGGTGGCAGGCACTGGGCTGGTGGGATGAAGCCCCCCGGGCTGTGCCTGCTTTCTCACGCCGGCACAGCCTTCCCCCTCCATGCTGGAAGCGACCTTTTGGGCTTCAATCCTGTGGGAGAAGCACCGAGGCTAAAGCCTCCCAGCCTAGCCCACTTAGCACTCTGTATTCACCAAACCTGCTCTGCCTGCCTGCACCCTTCTGAGAACGCCTTTCGTCCGAGATACCGCTCCTGAATTCCAAGACCAGCTCTCCTTTTCTAGGACCCCAATAATGTAATATGCCCACTGCACCACCACCCCGGAGCCACGGACGCCGAGGCAGCTCCAAGGTGAGCCCTGGCCGGCTCACAGCGTGGGGCGGAATGCTCTGGCGTGAGTGCTTACGTGGCGGTGTCTCCATACTGCCCTTACACAGACTGTTCCACCGGCAGGAACGTCAGCTTTGTGGGTCTTCATTTAAATTCCAGCCTCGACTCTGCACTCCACCACCCCAGCCCTCCTCCTCCTCCCCTCTCCCACCACGCGAAACAATTCCTCTCCCCCAGGCGCTGTCTGGCTTCAGTCATCACTCTCACTTAGGCAAACCCTATCCGTGGATTTCATTTCTCTAATTTTCTCCCATAAATCAATCCTCCCTTCCCCTGGCCACTGCTGCTCTGTCTGAATGGCTCCTCTGGTCGTTTATTCACCCTATCCAATTGTGTATTCAACAAATGGTTATCGAGTGCCGACTACGCGCTGGGTACTGGGGACGGAACACTGCACTAGGGAGGCAGCGTCTTGGTTCAGGCTGCTATGACAAAATACCATACACTAGGCGGCTTATTTCTAATAAACAAGCATTTCTTTCTCACAGTTCTGGGGGCTGGGAAGTCCAAGACCAAGGTGCCAGCGGCAGACCCGGAGTCTGGTGAGGGCTGTTTCTTGGTTCTTAAGTGGCACCTTCTTGCAGTGCCCTCACACGGAGTAAGGCGCAAATGTGCTTCCTTGTGCCTCTTTTCTCAGGGCACTAATCCCATTCCTGGGGGCTCCACCCTCACAACCTAATCGCGCCCCCAAAGGCCTCACCTCCTAATGCAGTGATACTGGAGGTTAGAATTTCAACATGTGAGTTTGGGGGAGGTACAGACATTCCGCCTCATCACAGGCAGTTTACCTCTCTGTTGGAAGTGTAGACTGGGCTGTTGGGTTCAAACCTGGTCCCTTCACCTACTAGCTGAGTGACGTGACCCAGGGCAAATTAACTAATGTCTCTAGGCCTCACTTTCTTCATGAGTAAAACGTGGGCAATCATTACTGCCTCATGAGGTTCCCACAAGGTTTAAGTGAATGATACATGCCAAGCGCTCAGAAAAGGGCCTGGCAAACATGAAACACTCGTATGACAACTTCCAGTTAGTACAACTATTGCTACAGCGATCACTACCCACAGAGTAAAAACCATTATTCTGGCAAAGGAGATTGGCATTAGTTCTCTGAAAAGAGGCGGGTGTTATGAGCTCATCCAATGAAGAAGGGATCCGAACACTTTTTAATAATGTTTGTTACATCATCACACAGCTTTGGCTTCCTTCATATTTGTCTCTCAGTGTGTCCCAACTACACAGAATTCCTTAGAAGGGAGGGACTATCACACACTACTTGTGTATTTGTCTCCGGACTAGAGATACAGGCCAGGGAGTCTAGGTAGTGTGTATTTATTAAAAGCAGAGCAGACAAGGGCACTAAGGCAATTCAGTGAGGGAAGAACAGGCTTTTCCACAAAAGGCGCTGGGAACACCGGACATTCACGTGCAAAAGATTGGAGTCCTAACTCACGCCACACATAAAAATGAACTCAGAATGAATCACAGTTGCAAATGTAAGAGCTAAAGCTACAAGATTCTTAAAAGAAAACCTAGGAGTACGTCTTTGGCACCCTGGATTAGGCAATGGTTTATTAGATATGACATCAAAAGCACAAGCAACAACAGCAAAACAGATGAACTGGACTTCACCAAAATTAAGCTTGTGTGCTGCAAGTGATACTGTCAAGAAAGTGAAAAGACAACTTACAGAATGGGACAAAATATTTGCAAATCATACATTTGATAAAGGACTTGTTTGAAGAATATATAAAGAAATTCTACAACTCAACAATAAAAAGACAACTCAATTTAAAAATGGGCAAATGATCTGAACAGACATTTCTCAAAAGAAAATATACAATGGCCAGTATTTGAAAAGATGCTCAACATCATTAGTCATTAGGAAAATACAAATCAAAACTACAATGAGACACTATTTCACACCATTATATTCAAAATGGCTATTATTAAAAAAACAGACAATAATAAATGTTGGTAAGGATGTAGAGAAATGAGAACCTTCATGCACTGATGTGTGAATGTAAAAATGATGTAGCAACTTTAGAAAACAGTCTGGCAGTCCTCAAAGAGTTAAAATATAGAGTTACCCTATAACCCAGCAATGCCACTCCTAGATATATATTCAAGACAAATGAACACGTATGTCCATAAAAAAGCTTGAACACAAATGTCCATAGCAGCATTGTTTACGAGAGCTAAGAAGTAGAGACAATCCAAATGTCCAACTGACATATACAGAAATAAAATATGATACAACCATACAACGGAATATTATTTGGCAATAAAAAGAAATGAAGAACTGATACATGCTTCAACTTAGAGAACCCTGATAACACTACGCTACGTGAAAGAAGCCAGGCACAAAAGACCGCATATTTAGGATTCTATTGCTATGAAGTGTCTAGAACAGGCAAATCTATAGAGACAGAAAATACACTGGTGGCTGCCTACAGTGGAGAGAGGAGTGTGAGGGGTTCGTGAGGAATGACTGCTCGAGGGCTTGGGGTTTCTTTTTGGAGTGATGAAAATTTTCTAAAACTAGATGGTGGTGATGGTTGTCCAACTATGGGAATACTTGAAAAAACATTAAATTGTGCAGTTTAAATGGGTGGATTCTATGGCATGTGAATTACATCTCAATAAAGCTGTTTTTAAAACCTAAAACAAAGCAATATACTTACTGATACCTCCTGTGGTGGTGCTCAGGACCCCAAACACACACACACACGCACTCTCTCTCTCTCTCTCTCTCTCTCTTTCTCTCTCTCTTACTTTTTCACTTCTGTTATCTGGAGAAATGTGTGTTGAATGGCACAGTGTGTAATATACGGATACCATACACAATGCCATGCAGACCTTTTCCTCTAATTACTACACCTTAAGTTATTTTTTTCCCCTACAAAGAGCATGATGGCAAGAGACCTGAGTTTCAAGGGCTGAAGAACTGGATTCCCATTCCAGTCCTGCCATTTCCTAGCTGTGTGACCTAGGGCAGGTCACATCACCTCTCTGGGCCTCCATTTTCTCTCATGAAATGAAAGAGTTGGTCTAATGCCTCTCAATCAGAGCACTATTGGTATTTGGGGTGGGACAAATCTTTGCTTTGCAAGACTACCCCGCGATGAAGGACATCAAATTTCCCTGACCCCATCCACTAAACGCCAAGCATGTCTCCACCGCCTACTTCAACATGCTGAAACTCACCAGCAACATCTGCAGATGCTCTCTCCCTGCCCTGTGTTTTTCTACCACCGCTGGTTAAGGGTCACCGTCACTAGACATTCTCCAGGGCATTTCTTCCAGCTCCAAACACTCCTTGACACTGGCCATGCTGCCTTCTCCTTTAACACCTCCTTCCTCAACAGAACCCTGCTCACACTTCTACTTTCCAGATCTTTTCACTAAGGATAGAAATATCTCACATAATCATCTGAACTTTATCACCGGATTAGGAGCTGAAGGGTTGATAAAGCAGAGAATGCGCCGTCTGAGGCGCTTCTGCCAACACTGACACGCTGCCCCCAAGGTGGAGCAGAGCCAGCGTGGAACCCCAGCCCGTGGACACCACAGCAGCTGTGGCCATCACGCTGCCCATCAGCCCGGGTGGGAGCTGGGGACTCAGATGACGACTTGGTCAGCCCCGGCTCAGCTCAGAGGTGTCCTGATGCTTTGGGTTTGTCCTCGCTGAATAATCCTAAAAATTCATGGCATGCTTCAGATTCAAAATCCATTAACGAGATACAATCAATGGCAGAAACACAAATGACAACGGCAGAACAGGTGAGTTCAGAAGTCGGCAAATGAGTATAGCTCCTTCTAGCTTTCGCTTCATGTTTCAGCTCATACCCCAGTTTTAAATACAGTATGTATTAAATACGACGTGAAGTCATATTTTAACACCCTCTGAGTGTAAGAATTTTGCAATTCTAATGGAAAGCACGCTATAAATTAGTCTAGGTAACTCATCCTTTCCAAATGTCTCAAAGTCTGATTGTCTAGAATGGATCAGTGATCCCAGAGACATTTTTGTCCCTTTCCTTCCAGACTCTACCTTACGACTTTTGCTCTCAAAGATTACTCTTACAATCAGAAGGCAAGTCTTTGTTTTTCCTGGTAAATAAAGTACGTTAATTTCCTCCAAACTAATAAGGATTTGCATGTGGCTTTTAAACTGGTGCCAGTCCTTAGAAACGGACAGAACCACATAACATAAGGGGCCTCTCCTACCCGATGAGATATCCCTGGGACCTAACACTCAATAATATTTGCTGAATGACTGAAGGCTATAGAGACTCACCTCCGTCATTTATCAACAATACGGTTTTTCCAAGGATATAACAGGGGGAGTATTACAGTGGGCACTTTAGACAACAGAGGACCATTCTGAACATCTCTGATCCCTGCCTTCCTGGACAAGGGTCTATTCCACCCCCAGCTATAGCTGAACATTCACATTCTAGAATGTTTCACTGGTATTTCCACTTCTGTTAAGCCAGGAAGCAAGATGCCAGATGGAAACAAGCCTGGAGCCTGGCTCCTTGCTGGTGTCAGGAAAAAGTAAACCCTGTCAGCTGTCAGAGACATAGTGCCCTGGAGAACCCACCTGGTTCTCCATTTGGTGTTTCTCCAAAGATGGACAAGCTTAGGCTTGCAGCTCTGATGGCTATTGGTTATACAGGGGAACTGCTGGTCCACAGGGAGTGGACCCCACACTTACAGTACCTGCTAAAGGGTTGGCGGCCTTCTCTCATAGGACGAAGGCCCATTCGCCTTTGTGTGGAAGAGGCTCAGAGTGGTTAAGTGACTTGCCCAAAGTCACACAGCTGCCAACTGGAAGAGCTGCCCTCTGACCCTATCCAAAGTCTGGCTCTTAATGTGTTTTATCATGAATATGCTAATGTAGGTGCTAAGGTGAGGGGGAGGCCTTGCAGAACCAGCTTGCTCTGGAAATTTATATCCAAAACCTGATGGATTTTTTTAAAAAAAAACTTCCCCACAACTAATGTTCTCCTCTGTATTCTCCATGCCTAGCTGGGGCTGGCACACGGAAAATAAAGGTCTTCCCTCCCCAGGCTGAGGCAGCAGAAGGTCAGGGACTCAGGCTCAGTACCCTACGCAGCCTCGGCAGATGACACCTGAGGTGACGAGGAGCTGGGGCACCCTTTTCGAGATGTGACTATGGGGTGACAAGGAGTAGCTCTGTGTGACCAAGACATGACACAGCAGAGCCAGGACGTCAGCAGCCTTTGTGGCCTAACTGTGCAACACCAGGGAGTGGTCATTTCCGAGAGAGCTCAGGAACATAAGGGCCACACGAAAGCTCTCTTGGGAAATGAGGGACTCAGAGTAGGGTTTGAGCTGCCCCTGAGAGAAGTAAGACACTGTGAATGGGAGCCGATCAGCTTCTATACCCAGCGGGGCACACAGATGGTGCAGGGAGATGTCTTCTGATTCTCTCAAGTTCCAATTAACAGTAGGATATGTTTCTACACTGCATAACAGATCATCTTCAAATTTAATGGCTTAGAACAATGACATATTACTATCACAGTTTCTATGCTTTAGGAATTTGAGAAGGAAGCAGGCAGAAGCAGCAGCGAGCAGCCCAGGCATATCTCTCTTGCCTCATGGGCCTCCCCATGGTCTCTCTGAGTAGACTAGCTTGGGCTTCCTCACAATATGGCAGCCTCAGAACAATATGGCAGCCTCAGAACACCATGGCAGCTGAAACTTTCAAGAGAGGGTATTTTGGACACCAAAGAAGAAGTGGTGTAGCCTTTTATATAGGTGTAGAAGTCACATTGCATCACTTCTACCATACTCTGTTGGTCAAAATAGTCACAACTGCTGGCCCAGTTTCCAGGAGAGGGGATGTAGGCTCTACCCCTCAAAGGCAGAAATGTCAAAGAATTTGTGAATGTACTTTAAAGCTGCCACACTGAGGTTGGGAGAAGGGTAGAATTAACAGGACTATGGATAGGGGAGAAGGGAGATGTGTTGGGAAGAGGGGGACACCATGGAGTCACGTCCCCCAGACACACAGCACATTTTCAGAAAGGAAACAGGTGGCCACTGGCCAACTAGAATGAATTTGAGAGAAATCTATAAAAGGTTCTGAGCCGCACAGAAAGACTGCCCGACTAATCGGCTAATGACGACAAAGCATCTGTCCTTGGAGATTTCCTCCTTCACATGCAAATTGGCCCAAATCTGACGCCAACTGACCTCTGTGAAAAAAACAAAACCACAGTCGGATTCCTGTCCTCTGAAGAATAACTATAAAACCTTGATCACACTCCAAAATCAAGATAAAAGCTCGGCTCTTCAAAGGTCACCACAGGCTGACAATAAATGAGCCCACAAAGGAAGAAACAGGATGTGAAGCGCCCCTTCAACCTGACGTCTGGGGCGGGGGCGGGGCAGCCACTGCTGCACACCCCTCTCAGCACCGACAAGCGGGTCTCTCCCTGCCGGCCCTGCAGGGCGATCCAGCTCGGACCCAGGCCCTTGGGAGAGCTCGAGGCAGCAAAGCAGGCACTGAGTGTTCTCTCCCATGCTGTGTGACAGAGCAGCGACAATTCCTCTAAAACTCTATGGTCTGTGCAAGACTCTACAGCCCATGCTACCCGCATAAACTAACCTTTGACCTATCGGCTCAGTCCAAAAGAGTGTGTAGATTGTGGCTAATCAGTCCTCAGCGTCCACTAACTGAGAACCTGCTGGGTTTCCAAAGAGAAACTAAGAGGGAACAAGAAAGAGGTGCCCAGAGCATGTGGGGGACGTGGCGAGACCTGTCATATTTGCAACACAGGGCACAATTCCAATTCTCACTGACCACAAAATGCAGGTAGTCAAACTGGGGACGAAAAAAGACAGAACTGACTTGGATCACACAGCCCAAGAAAGTTTTTCAAGCCACTGGCTGGAGGAAGGAGGGGAGGACATCCATTCAGTGTTCATCTAGCCTCCCAAACTCTTCCTATTTGGGATGCATCCGGCATCCAGAGGAATTCACAGGCTCATGCTGCCGCGGGACAGCAGAGCCCGGTAAGACCACGGATAAGCAGAATCTCACTGTGCGCGGTGACAATCAGCCGCTGCTACGAGTTCCCTAATCAGGGCTGAACATCTCATTTCCCCTGGGTTTCTTCCTCTGTCTCCGTCTTCCATTGGAGCACGCAGGGAGGGGCCCCACGAGCCAGCCGCAATGCACCCCAACAGATTCACGTCTCCCCCCACAACACACTCTGCTGCAGCCACACGGCATCTCTGTCTTTGGATGTGCTATTCTCTCCTAGATGCCCAGCTCATGCTCGTTTCTGGGTCCATTTTTATTTAGCCTTGAAGACTGGGCAGAGATTTTGTTTCTCTGAAGCTTTGCCATATCGCCCTGGGAAAAACCGTCACTCCTTGCCAGCCTCATGCTACCACCGCATGCTGCTCATTTCTCTATTACAGCATTCATCACCCTTTCGGGTAATTGTTTGTGGGGTATTATGTTTCCCCCTTGCAAGACTGTGAGCGACTTTGATCTGATCTAGCTTTGTTTTTCTTCCAGCACCTGGGTGGGACTGGGCAGCCGCAGGCCCTCAGCAAATGATGTGTCGTAGCACAAATGAATATTAGGAAGCGTCAAGGGAGACAGGGTGTTTGGTGGGTGGGGGGCCAGGGAGCCGAGGGCCACAAGCAGTCAGCCCTCGGACAGAGAAATGTCCCCTTAACAATCAGGTAGCACAACAAAGAAGTCCTATGGCTCCAAAAACTTGCAGAGCAAACTTGTAGAGAGACAGCAAGTCCTGTCCACACCCAACCCCTCCCCCGGCTCTGCAAACCAGGGCCATCCGCCTGGGAGGAGGCACAGGCTGCCAGGCGCCAAGGCTGGACTCTGCTGTTCTCCAAGGCGAGGGGAGAGACCAGGAGAGGGAGGAGAAGGGGAAACCTGCACAGGACAGAAATGGGTGGAACTAAAGAAACAGCTCTGAAGATTACTGCAGCAGCTAAGGGATCAGGAAGCAATTACTGTCATGAGTGTGGAATCATTCTGACTTGCTTCTAAATGAGGGACAGTTTCAGAAATCTTCAAACCCCTGTTGCAGTGGCTAAAGATGGTTAAAGATGAGGAAGTTTTTGTGATGCAAACACTCAATTACTAAGAAGAAAACCCCACCTGTACAGACAGGTAGCAAACAGCCTCTCCCGGCTTCCTTCTGTTTCTTCCAACGGAATCAGCATTTTTGTCTTTCTCAGCCCAGCTGGGCTTTCCAACCCTTCAATTAAAAGTAGAAAAAAGGCTTCCACGTTCCTCCTGTGAAATGGACCCCCAGCAGTTTTAGTCTAAGGAAAGCCACAAGAATTCCTTATTAAGGGCGATGATTCTTTGCTACAGGTGCCTCTAATGAAGCTCTTGATATATCACTTGGCGGCCACAAGTTTAGGGATTCATATTGACCACCCTACACATTCTAGGTTGTGACATTTTTAGGTTGAATCCCCTAAACCCAGACTACTATATTTTTTAAATCTAAAGCTTTTTTTCATCCATACTTGAAAAACTAAACTAAAATGAGCACTTCTCCCATCACACGCCCTCTGCGATTTCTCTAGAAATTATCTTTGGCTGCTTAGTCACTGGGTTCCATTTGGCAACAGAAGGCAAAAAGGTCTCTTCCAAAAGCAAAAGCTCTTTTACTCTCGATTACCCAGGCTAGCAGGGGGGCCTGGAGTAGCAAAGCAGAAAGCAAACGCCACGGTCAGAAAACAATACAGCAGATTCTCCAGTTCCACTAAGTTAACGTCCCCAGGGCAATTTGCCACGGGCTATTTCTACCCCTTGCTGCCCTCATTCAGTTTGTCATCAAATCTTGGCAACTGCAGCCTCAAATATTTCCTGAAGCTGCCACACCCACCATTCCCACTGTCACCACCTTCAGGTGTCTCCTCCATGACTTCCCATGGCCCAAAGATGAGAGTTCAACATCCTTGATGTGGTGTCCCAGGCCACCACGCCACAGGCCACTGCAGATCACGCCAGGTTCCTCCCAGGCTGTTCTCTTGTCCACGACAAAGATTCTCTCCTTGACACAGATGCTTTTGAGCTCTCTTCTCAACTAGGCCCTGGCATTTGGGCTTCTGTGTCCTCTACATCGTCCCATTCTAGCAAGAACCCCGCTGAGTCACTTTAGCAAAACTACTCCATATCTGATTCCTGATCTCCATTCCTGATCCTCCAACATCCCCGGGTGATGTCTGATCACCCTGGCCGGTTTTCAGCAAGTATCCTGTTAGGTCAGCTTGGCCAGAATCTCCCCTTACCCCAATGTTTCCTCTTAGCAATTTTTCATCCACTGAGCCCACCCTGTTCCTTGGCTATAAATCTCCACTTGTCCTGTTGTATTCAAAATTTAGCCCAGTTCTATACTGGGGTCTCTTTCCCCACACTGCATTAGTTTTTCTGAATAAAATCTGGTGTTTTTGTTTGTTTGTTTTGAGACAGAATCTTGCTATGTTGCCCAGGTAGGAGTGCTGTGGCATCATCATGGCTCACTGCAACCTCAAACTCCTGGCTCAAGTGATCCTCCTGCCTCAGCCTCCCAAGTAGCAGGGACTGCAGGTGCACACCCCCACGCCTGGCTGATTTTTCTACTTTTAGTAGAGATGCGGATCTCACTCTTGCTCAGGCTGGTCTGGAGCTCCTGACCTCAAGCAATCCTCCCACTTTGGCCCCCCAAAGAGCTAGGATTACAGGTGTGAACCACCACACCCGGAAAAAATTGTCTTTAGTACCTTACCATAGAGCTCTGGTTTTCCTATAACATCCACCACAGGGCAGCCACATGGATCTGTCAGTTCCCCAAGAGCATCACACTGATTCTCACCTCGGGATCTGCTTATCCACCACTCCCTCTACCCGGAAGGATCCTTCTTCCCCGCAGCCTCCTCTCTCTTGTCCAGTTAACTGCCCCCCCCCATCCTTCTGGTTTTAACTTCAGCATCACTTTCTCAAGAAAGCCCTAGCACCCTACAGACTACCCCATCACTCACTTCCAGAGCATCCTGCCTTTGCCTTTGCGACCCACTCCTCACACTAGTGACCAACCTAACACCTATTTTTCCTAGAGAATGTAAGTTCCATCAGGGCAGAGACCACACTGGTCTTATTTCCTATTACCATTCTTCAATTCTAAGGTGCACATTTTTTTCACATTTTAACATTTTGAAATCAGGACATGTCTTAAAATCAATAGTGTGCCATAACTTAATGGTCGGTATTATTTCCTTCTCAGCGAAACATAAAATAATGTTATGTTAATAACGTTAATAATGCTTACACTGAATAGCAATCTTAAGATTTAACAAAATTAGGTATGTCCCTGTGTCTCCTGGCATAGTGCCTAGCACATAGCAGCAGTTAATAAATATAAATGCAGTCATGCATTGCTTAATACCAGGGACACACATTCTAAGAAATGCATCGTCGTGTGGACATCACAGAGTTCACCTGCACAAACCTAGACGGCACAGCCTGCTACACATCCAGGCTATATGGTATAGACTATTCTCCTAGGCTACAAACCTGTACAGCGTGTTCCTGTACTGAATACTGCAGGCAATTGCAACACAGTGGTAAGTATCTGTGCAGCTAAACATGTCTAAACATAGAAAAGGTACAGTAAAAATATGGGATTATAATCTTAAGGAACCACCATCATATATGTGGTCTACGGTCGACTGTAATGCCGTTGTATGACTATACCTGTTAAATACATACAGACACTTCCTGAGGATCCAATATTAGTCAGTTTTTGCTCTGTAACAAACACACCTTAAAATCTCAGTGGTTTACAACAGCAAAGATTTGCTGTCTTCTCTTTAGTCTGCAGGTTAGCTATAGCTCTGCTGGCCTCGGCTGGGACCAACTCTGGGCTATGGACAGGATCTAGGTCTTTCCCATGTGCCACCGCATTCTCCTTGGACCAGCAGTTCCCAGGGGATGCTTTCCTCCTGGCAGATCACTGACACGCAGGAGCCCAAGCCTCTGACCTCGCCATAACTGCCAACATGCCTCTGGTCAAAGCAAGCCCCGCGTCCATGCCGCAGGGACACTTCCTCTGGCCACGCTGCCAGGGCACAGGCAGAGGGAGGGAGTGAAGGACTGAGAATAAGGATCCAATCTACAACAGACCCCATGTGGTGGTGGTGGGGGAGTGGGGTGGGCATGTGAAGAGACACTGCACTCTAAAGTTCAGCAATAGCCAGAGGACAGTTCCGTCAATGAACCATATATGGTATGTCCCTAGTCACAATGGGTGAAGGGTACAGACGCCAGAGATCTAGCAGTGTTGGCCTGAATCTGTGAACCCTCTGCCCAGCAGCCATAAGGACCCTCCCTACTGGGTCCCCCAGCTATCAGGTATTTATTGAGGGGGCAGGGTAAGAAGCAATCACTGTTCCTAATTCTTTCTTCCCATAGCTATACATGTGTTCACTGCAAGCCCAGGCTCCAGCAATAAATCAGGGTTAGCCCCTGGCTAATTCCGGGATTAGGACCAGAGGGCAAAGCGCACCTGTTCAAGGTGCTGATGGACTTGGCCATGGCTTTCAGGGAACGTAGAGGGTTCTGACTCTACTTACTCCAGTTCCAGGGCTGTTGTGGAGACACAGCTGATGAGTCCTACGCACCAAGTACAGAAACGAACTTGACATACAGGCAGGGAGATGTCCCACACGGCAGCCAGGCCCACAGCTGTCCCTGCAAGAGGGTTCTTTCTCAACCTTTCCGGTTCTCACAAGGCATCCAGCCCTTGGACCCTCGCCGCACTTTGTTCTTGCGCTCTGACCTCTCTCCAGCCGGTTCGGGTCCTCTTGGCCACATTTCTGCTCTGGCAGTTAGCACATGCATGTGCCTGGCTTGCGCGTGACTTCTCGGGGACTGTCTTGGTGCTAGGACTACTGTAACAAAGTATCACAGACTGGGAGGCTTAAGCCCCAGAAATGTGTGTTTCACAGTTCTGGAAGCCAGAAGTCCAAAGTATCAGCAGGGTTGGTTCCTTGTGAGGGCTGCAGGGGAGAATGTGTTCCCCGCCTCTCTCCTGGCTCCTGCCGCTTTGCAGGCAACCTTTGTCAATCCCCGCCTGGCAGATGCGTCAGCCCTTCGTGCTCACCTGGCGCTCTCCCTGGGTGTTACGTCTGCGTTCAAACTTCCCTTTTTATAAGACACCAATCATATTAGAGGCCCACACCCTACTCTGGCACAACTTCACCTTAACTAGTTACACCTGCAAGGACCCTATTTCCAGGTGAGGTTACATCTGAGGAACTGGGATTTAGGACGTCAACATATCAATTTTTGGTGGGGGAAGAACACAATTCAAATTCAACAAGGGACCAAGACCACTTCTGTAGCCCTGTACACAGCACAGGGCCTGGTGCACAAGAGGCGCCCATCCCCTACCTGTCACCTACCCACGGACACAAATGCCCAACTCGAGGAATGCACACGCTCTCACGACTACATTCTCTCTCTCTCTCTATCTCTCTCTCTCTCTCTCTCTCTCTCTCTGCAGAAGAAACAGCACAAAGCTGTCACTGTTAGCGTCTAGTGAGGTGCCAAACCTCACAGCCAGCTTTTCAAATTCTCCTCGGGCCTTATCACCAGGATACAGCAAGCAAGATAAAGAAACTGCAACCCAATTGCCAAAACACTTAATTAACTCTCCTGGCATCGGTGGCTTCTTGAGAAGAGCTTACCTTCCCAGCGTCCCTCACGGGGTGGGAAAGTGGACAGGCACATTATTCTTTTTTACTGAAAGGAGAGAACTCTAAGTACAAAGAGAGGGAAAACATGCCAGTCTTTCTACTCAAGCTGCCCCATGAGCTTGCAGGACCAAGAGTTGCACTGACCACCTGGAACTCCTGGGCCCAGCTTAGTGCTACAGATGGGCAGGGCCATGGGCTGATGAGGAATTTGAGTCTGTACGTCTGTCCAACCACCTGGGTTCCCATCCTGGACCCACCACCTGCTCACTCTGTGGACTTGGCCAAGGAACCACCTTTGTGTTCCTCAGTTTCTTCATCTAGAAAATGGGGGTGGTAAGAAAACCTACTCTCAGAAGGAATTTGTAAGAACTGAATAGGAATCCAACTGGGGCTAGCTTTGAGGAAAAAAAGAACTGAATAGGAAAATGCAAGAATGCTTATAATGGTGAAGAACGCTTATAACGGTGCCTGACATCTAGTTAATGCTCCAAATGTTTGTCATTCTTACAAATGCCTGCATGATCTTCCCAAGGTTTGACCAGTCACCATGGCCTGAGTTACCATAAGCTCTCGGTGACTAGAGCATTAAGAATTGGAGCCCACCTGAGAGGCATTCAGTGTGTTAGTTATCTAACCCTGCAGGACACATTACCCCAAACTCAGAGGCTTAAAATA
>CAUYRT010027500.1:0-23898 GCA_963574885.1 Lepilemur ruficaudatus | reverse complement strand
CCAGGACCAGAGAGGCGTCTCTCGCTTGATTGAAACAGAGACAGAACCACGCATCCAATGGCCTTGAAGGTTTTTCCCGACAGAGATGCTTTTTTTCTTTTCTTATGAGACAGAGTCTCACTCTGTTGCTGACAGTAACCTCAAACGCAAACTCCTGGGCTCAAGCGATCCTCCTGCCTCGGCCTCCCGAGTGGCTGGGACTACAAGCATGCGCCACCATGCCCGGCTGATTTTTTCTATATATATTTTTAGTTGTTCAGTTAATTTCTTTTTGATTTTTTTAGTAGAGGCAGGGTCTCCCTCTTGCTCAGGCTGATCTTGAACTCCTGAGCTCAAATGATCCTCCCACCTCGGCCTCTCAGAGTGCTAGGATTACAGGCGTGAGCCACTGCCCCGACCAGATGGTTTTATAGTGATCCTTACACGTCCATACAGCCCCCAGGACAAAAAGGGGGAAAAAAGCCGTTAAAAGTTTCCTATCTAAGCAGCATTTTAGGGAAAATGCCATAGGGACCCAGTGATTTGTAAAATGCTTTTATTTTGTTAGCGATGGTTTAGATAAGCTTTAAAAGAAGAATAAGTGTGTTGAACAAAAAGAGGAAAAATGAGCCTAATTCCTAGCCATTCTAACCAAGCTAAAGAGAACTGAAAAACCCCAAATGCAAGGCCGGACGCGGTGGCTCACGTCTGTAATCCTAGCACTCTGGGAGGCCAAGGCGGGAGGATCACTTAAGGTCAGGAGTTCGAAACCAGCCTGAGCAAGAGCGAGACCCCATCTCTACTAAAAACAATAGAAAGAAATTAATTGGCCAACTAAAAATATATAGAAAAAATTAGCCAGGCATGGTGGCGCATGCCTGTAGTCCCAGCTACTCGGGAGGCTGAGGCATAAGGCTTGCTTGAGCCCAGGAGTTTGAGGTTGCTGTGAGCTAGGCTGACGCCACGGCACTCACTCTAGCCCAGGCAACAAAGTGAGACTCTGTCTCAAAACAAAAAAAAAAAAAGGAAGTGGGGTGAATAGCACCTTGTCAGTCTCATCAGTGGTCTGACCCCAAAGCTCTGAAATTTTACTTAGTAAAAGGATTGTGCTGGAAAGAGTTTAAAAACTCGCCAGTATATGTTAGTTGCCTTTGAGCAGAGATTGGTTAGAGAAAATAGTTCATTATTTTTTTTCTTTTTGAGACAGTCTCACTGTTGCCTGGGCTAGAGTGCTGTGGCATCAGCCTAGCTCACAGCAGCCTCAAACTCCTGGGCTCAAGTGATCCTCCAGCCTCAGCCTCCCGAGTAGCTGGGACTACAGGCATGTGCCACCATGCCCAGCTAATTTTTTCTATTTTTGGTAGAGACAGGGTCCAAATCTTGCTCAGGCTGGTCTTGAACTCCTGAGCTCAGTCAGTCCTCCTGCCCTGGCCTTCCAGAGTGCTAGGATTACAGGCATGAGCTACCACACCTGGCCTGAGAAAATAGTTTAATTAGAGCCATTTTGCAATATCTTAGCAGGAAGTAAAAATAAAGATCTGTTGAAAGAGATATTGTAGAGGTAAGAACTCAGAGACTTAGTGACCTCCAGGATGTGGAAATCTCAAAGATGACAGTGACCTACCAGTGTATCAGTTCATTAACTATATATTGACTATGAAATGTTTCAAATTATGTTAATTTTGACAGGTACAAAATCAACATGCAAAAGAAGAGTCTCTTGCTGATGATCTTTTTAGGTAAAGTTTGATTTAACTACCTCATGTACCTTTGAGAGATGTATATAAAATCCAGTTCTTATTCATAGAAATATTTGTTTCTTGTGTCCTTATAGATACTTGGTTCTTTCTCCTAAAAAATGTTTTGTTTTTTTAACATACATGTTTCTTTTTATTACTTGAGCACCTCTTCATTGGGTTTACCGGATATAGCTTTGAGGTTTGGGGTTGATTCAGTTACACTGTATCACAAGATAACTTATAATTTGTATGGGGGAGTCAGGCAAAAATATTTCTCAACTGGGTGAATTTGGCTTATAAATTTGTGAGAGTTTTCAGCTCTGAGTAGAATTATAAGTAAAATGGGTTTTGAATTAAGATAAAATGCCAGACCATTTCATTAGTTTTCATTGGCACATGCATAAAAACGAAAGACTGGATTAGAGTTTCAAAGCAGGTTTTTCTGGGAGGTTTTAAAGGAGTTGTAATGGGTGTTTATAATTTAATTCTGATTTAGTACTTTCAGCATTCCTTGCAGGCCTAACAAACCTTATGAGAATTACGTCTCAGATACTAACAAAATACTAATTAGAAGCAGATACTAAGGGAAAGTATTAATAACATTTTCCCAAACTTTCTTAAAGGCAGAACCTAGAAATACTATACTTTTGAGTCTGTTTTGCAGCCAATTAGATTCTCTGATTTCATGATGTACAATATAAATCACAGGTGAAAATGCTGACAAACAATACTGATTTTTTTTCTCAGATTTGTTCAGCTGCTATAACAGAAAATTTTGTAAAGTGGTAATTATATTTTAGGTTCTTACAGTCCCTTTGTGTACATGATATACTTTAATTTGGGGGAGGTGGAATGTGGGATCTGTCTGAAACCATTACTGGAAGAGGTATAAACACATCTTGATTTTTAAACTGGTGTTTTTATTAATTATTTTAATGCTTTACAGTATTTTTGTTGTTGGTATTTTGTTTTTACAAAATATTCGTCAAAGCTACGTCAAAGGGATAAATGAAAATAAAAATGTTGTGCTTAATATCTGATCCTAAGGACAAAATTAGCATTCCCATCCCATTTGCCAAAGGGTGACTATAGTTTGAAAGCCCTTTAACTTTAAAAGAAGTAACCATCCCTTACCTAAATATCATTTAACCCTATTTTTTTCTTTGCAGATATAATCCTAATGTAAAAAGGAGAAGATAACTGAGGATTTAAAAAAGCAGCCATGGAAAAAACCTTACCTAGCAAGAAGCATTACTTCAAGCTAACTGTGATATATGAATATATCATATATAGTGGAGATTCAAGTTACAGATATTTTATGGCCTAAATTTGTTAAATAAAATGCACAAAACTCCATTTATGTGTGAATATTGTTTGTTCTGTTTTCTGGCTTTGTCATCTCATGAAAAATTTTTTTCATTTTTAAATGGGTTTTATTTATTGAGTAGTTAATAGAGTCACAGTTCAACATTGTAGAAGTGTATAATGGTCAATACTAAAGTCACCTTTCCACCCACTGTCTTAGCTATTTGGTTCCCCTCAGAGAAAATTCATGATACCCATTTCTGAGAATTAGAGCTTCAATGAACACATTCCAGATGAAATAACTGTACCAAAAAAAGAGAAAATGATTGAGAAATTCAGTGTGCCATGGAGAACTTCAGAAGACTCCTGACACTAAAAATTCTAGCAATTTGTGTGAAAGTACAGCATTAAGTGCACCTAAATAAATATCAGTCAAGATAATTAGAGCAGATAAATCCAATAAATAACCATAGTATGAGCTGCTGTGTCACCTTCAATGAACAAACACTACTAGAGATCTCAAAGTAATAACTACCTTGGGAGTGGAGAAAGGGTTTTAATCTTATTTTCAATTTTAATTTGTAATACTGATAATACCCAAACAGTATTACAATTTTAGAAGTACTTACCATGCCCAAATATCTTAGTTTCAGTGATAGAAATTAACACAATGTACACACATAAGTAATTCCATTCACAATTTATTGAACTGCAAATCAGATTGTTATGGTGGTTAAGTAGAGAATAAATCTCTGAAAAATACCTTGGTGGGTTCTTGGATGTCAAAGTGTATACCAACATTATTGGATTGTTTAAATTATTAGAAGAATATGAAGCACCTGTCAAGGCTTCAACAATAAAAATATTTTTAAAAGACCATCATATTTGGTAATAAATTAGATTTATACAATTGATAATTTCAAAATAAATAAAACCTGAGCTGTAAATGCCTCCTACCCCAATCCAGCACACATACCTTATATCCCATATTCATCTAGACCATTGTGTCTCAATCTTTTCTGAGCATATATATCCTTTGGGGATCTTGTTCAGATGTAGTTTCTGACTCTATGTTGTGGGGCCTGAGAGTCTGCATTTCTAACAAGCTACAGATGAAGCTCATGCTGTTAGTCCTTGGACCACCCTTTGAGCAGCAAGGTGACCCACTATATAGTTGATAATTTCTGGCCTAATGACTGTGGTTTTATAGATTCAAGACTGTAATATTCTGGAATCAAATATAAGAAATAACCAAAAATAATCACAAAAAATAAGTCTTGGAAGAAAAGAATGTTTTAGTTAAGTGAAAGCTTGAAGTATACCAGGTTGGCAGTGTTTCTACTTGTCTGACCACGACACCTTTGATAAATTACAATATAAATCAGAACACCAAGTTCCAGTAACTTTAAAAAATGAAGTTACTATAGCTTGAGGCTCTCCTCCAGTCGAGTCTAAAAAATTCAAGCCAGTACACTGCAAAACCACTATTAAAAATCTTTAATGGTAGACTGTCCATTTAAATTTCTTGTAAATTTGCTTTAAGCTATCCCATCTCCTCCTCCTCTTTCAACAAATAAATGCTGCTTTTTCTTCTGTCTTACAGTTAAACAGCGTGTAACACCCAGTGCCCCTCCCTTTAAAAATCGAACAAAATTGTCTCCAACCAAAGGACCCAGTGCAAAAAGGTTGGCTTCTTTAACACACTCATAGGTATATGTATCTATTTCCACGGGATTACCCTTACATGTGATTGGCTGACTTGACTTATGGCCCAGGTAACATCCTTGTTCCTTCAGAAAAGACAGATTAGGATGAGAACCTATCAATACTGCTGCTGCAGAAAGCTTAAATATTTTCTTTAATCCGGAGACGCTTTGAAGAATGCATTTCATGTCCGACTTAAAGGAAAGCACATGGTGCTCAGGAAAACTGGTATAATCAGATAAAAGATTTGAATTTACAGAATATGACTGAGTACACATCATATGATAGACTTTATGATATTCAGGATAAAGCTTTTTGGGAAGCTGTTTGAAAATTAAGCTTGGATCAGTTACTCGTCTGCGAAATACATGTATCACAGGGATGTTATTGTTGTAAGCACACAGTACTGCATCAGCCGCAGTAAGCCCAGAACCTACAATTAACACTGGGTCCACTTTGCCACGCAACTTTCCTTTGCTTATGGCAGCTCCAAATTCAGGCATTGAATGAAACACAAATGGAAAATCTTCCCCTTCGATTTCCAGATGAGCAGGAGAATCCAATGTTCCAGTTGCCAGAGCTACATTCTCAGCAAAAAGACAGAAGGGAACATGAGAACCATCTGCTATTCGCTGATAACCCCTGATTTCCCAGTTTCTCTTGATAAATTTTGACTTCTCTATCTGTAAATGCTTTGTTGAAATGTCTCTGTCTTGACTATCATCATCATCTTGATCTCTGTAGAGTCTTGATACAGAAGTTATGTAAGTATTCTCTCTGAAATTCTTCTGAAGACCCATGACTTTTACATAATGTTTATAGTAGCGAGCTATTTCCTCTGGCATAACTCGATCCCCTTTTAGGTTCCTATAAAAGGAAAAGAAAAAATATCCTATGAGAATAGTACTTTTAGTTTCCATGGTTATTACTTCTCCATCTAGTAAGCTTTTATATCTCAAATTCTTCAGATTGTCTGTTATAAATTATCTTAACACTTTACCAAAAAAGCTTTTTTTTCTTTTTTTAGTTAAAAATGTTAATGAATTGGTTTTAGCAACAAAGGAAGACCCATGAGGGCAGAGACTGTATTTAATGCATCTTTGTTTCCCCAGTGCCATACACAGTGTCTGCACAAATTAGCTGCTTGATAAACTTTGACTGAATAAACGAAGGGATCAAAATGTGGATATCTGAAAATCAGATTTTTATTTCTCACAATTATAATCTGTAATGTTCGACTCAATGATTTAGATTATTATCACTGAGACACTATAGGTCTAACTGTAATATCTAAGCTTTGTAAAGATTATATATACCATCTTGACACAATTTTTAGTAAGCTGCTTTCTATTTTTCTAATAACCAAAAATAATTCAGATCTGTCTTCTGCTAATCAGTCATCTTATGTCTAAGTAAATCAGAGATAACATTTCATTCTATGTGTTTTCCTACACATAAACCCATAAAGCGATCTAAAAACGATCTGTTCTCTATGAGAAAAGTACATTAGTGTATCTATCATTTTCCAATTTAAAGTGATGAGCAGTACTGTTTCTAAATCCCCTGCCCCAGAGGTAAGCTGCAGTAAAAACAAACCAAATCATTTGACATAATTCATTGTACAGATGCTCCTTAAATTACAATGGGGTTCATCCTGATAAACCTATCATAAGCTGAAAATATCACAAGCTGAAAATGTATTTAGTACACCTAACCTCCAAACATCATAGCGTAGCCTAGCTTACCTTAAATATGCTCAGAACACTTCAATCAGTCTCTGGTTGGGGAAAATCATACAACACGAAGCCTATTTTATAATCAAGTGTTGAATATATTATGTGATTTACTGAATATTATATTAAAAGTATAAAACAGAATGGTTGTATAGTACTTGAAATATGATTTCTACTGAATGCATTATCAGTAGATACGTACCATGCTAAAGCTGAAAAATCATTAAGTCAAGCCATTATTAGTTAGGAACTGTCTATAATTAGAAATTTGTAGAAATATTTCTTTTTAAAGTTTAATGATTAAGATTCAGAATGTATTAACTCTCAATTTTTACAGAAACCTTACATAGTAGTTACTACTTCAATCATGTGCTACATAATGACATTTTGGTCAAATCAAAAGAAGGACCGCACATATGATGATGGTTCCACAAGATTACAATGGAGCTGAAAAATTCCTAATTGCCTAATGACACTGTAGCCATCCTAAAGACATACCACAATTACTGTACTTTTTTAATAAATTTATCGTAGCCTAAGTGTACATTATTTATAAAGCCTACAGTAATGTACAGTAACGTCCCAGGCCTTCAAATTCACTCACCACTCACTCACTGACTTACCCAGAGCAACTTCCAGCCTTGCAAGCTCCATTCACTGTAAGTGCCCTACACAAGTATACCATTTAAAATTTTTATACCATATTTTTACCATACCTTTTCTACATTTAGTTATGTTTAGATATAAAAATACCTACCACTGTGGTACAACTGCCTACAGTATTCAGTACAGTAACACGTTGTACAGGTTTGTAACCCAGAAGCAATAGGCTATATCACATAACCAAGGTAGGTAGCAGACTGTATCATCTAGGTTTGTGAAAGTACATTCTATGATGGTCACCCAATGACGAAATTGCCTGATGACACAATCCTCAGAATGTATCCTCATAAAGTGACGCAGGACTGTATTATCATTTTCACTTGACAGACTAGTAAACTGACAACTAGTTTAAGTTATTTACCCAGGGTCACAACATTAGAAGTTACCGAGTCAGGACTCAAACCCTGCCAATCTCTAGAGACCTAAGAATCTGCTCTCAACGATATGCAAAGGCAGCAACTAAAGCTAATATTCTTGCCACAAGAATCATTTTCACATACTACTTCAAAATACAATATGCATAATTCAGAAAAATAAATGCTTCTGGAACACAAATCATAAAGCTTTCCCTTTCTTATCCATTTTACAAAAGGAAGAATGTGTTAAGCAATTTCACTTGCTTACTCAAGAAAATCAAGAACTTGTAAAACTTGCCTGATTTTACAACTTTAATAAAGTTTCAAACCCATATATAATTCCTTCTTTAAAAACATAAGATGAATTTTTTGAAAAGTTTAATTCCTATTAAATGATCTAAATTTGTTCTTTTAAATTTCCTCAAATTAAGGAAAATTTCTACAGATTAGCATGCTTTCTATCTAGCAGGAAGTAGAGTACTCAAATGTTACATCCTTGTTCTAACAAAATTTAAGTAACTTCCTGCTTCGACTCATTGTTTCCGTGAGTAGTCAAATTAGAGTAGAGTCCCTGTATCAGTAATTCCTACCTGAGTTTTAATATGCTTGAAAATGATAGTTTTTCATTTTTCTCTTTTTAGACTTTGGGTCCTTTCCTCCAAAATAAAAAAAAAACATTTTTCTAAGATGAGATCTCTTCTCAGTTACTCCAACTTTCATACTTTTTGCTAAGTATTTACCTTCATACCCAAGTAGCCAACCATATCCCAGATTCTTGTTGATTCCATCATTCTAAATTACCAATCACAGTCGCTCTCTTAGCGCAGCCAGCAGCGTGTCAGTCTCATAAATTACCAATCACATAATACATACTCTTTACCAGTAAAGTCAAACACTTTAGGTATGTACACGAGTTATGCATATATGAAGTTATATATCAACCCACAAAAAGTAGATAAAATATTAAAAATAGTATGTGGGTGGATGAGAAAGTAAACAGAGTATGACTTAACAAGCAAGTGGGATAAATTCATAGGAAACCAACCTGCAGATAATTATCTTACACCTCTGTGCTTAGTTTTACATCTTCTCTAAATGGAAACTAGCTCATTATACTCACTGCTTCCAGAAGGCATTTTTATTTGAAAGACATGTACATTTATATTCTTCATCTGTGAGACAATCACACATATTTTGAAATTTTCCCACAGTCTCTTTATCAATGTACAGCAAAGGATTTTAACAGTTTGATCTTTACCTTCGTTTGCTTGACACCCAGTCCTTAAATTTAAGTCCAGGTAGCTCCATCCAATTTCCAAAGCTGATTGTCAACATGGAGCCTTCCATGTTCTATTAGAATAAAAAAGTAGTCAAAAAACACAATTAAGTAGCAACATGGATTTTTTTTTTAGCCAAACTCATCTCATTTACAATCACAATAAGATATGTTCAAGCAGTCCTAAATGGTTATGTAAATTACCTCTAAAATTTTATTCCAATAAGCTTTTATAAACTGTCATCATTTGGTATTAACCATCTGTATTTCTTCTTTCATATAGTTATACATTTACAAAACATATTTACAGTGTTACCCAAAGGCTACACAACTGTTGATAGCTTTGGTCTATGATCAACATGATAATTCAGAAGTACAGTATCATGTTGGAGAACAAACCAGTATTTTCACTTTTTAAACAAAAGGAAAAATGTTCATTAATTTCCAAAATTTTAGATATTTTTAATATTATTAGCATATTTTTAAAGATTAGCAACAAAGCTTTTCACCCTCCATCAGTTATAATTCTCAAGTCTAGGCTGATTTGGATACAGTAGTATCTCTTCCTAAGGATAGAGAAATAAGCAGCGGTTGCCTGAGAAACAGACTGGCTGAGGCTCATGCTGTCACCAAGCTCCCTTGACCTACTTCTGCTTTGCTCAATACAAAGCAAGAAAAGCGCTGGAGCCAAGGATCTACTATCTCAATGACCTCAATGATCTCTTTCAACCAACTATAAGTTTTAGGCAATGACTTCTTTTCTCAGAAATTCCTGCCCTGCTTCTATACAGCCCAGTTTGGAAATGAGGCATATTATTATTATTATTATTATAATTATAACTGGCTAACATTCAGAGTACTTAACTATATGCCAGGCCTTGTGAGGCATTATTTGTGACAGGACATATTAATAGATTACCACAGGGAGAAAACAGAGCAAGCAGCCACTGCTTTGAGGCAGGCTGGCCCTGATACTAGGATCAGAACCAAGAAGATGGAAAACCACAATCATCATAAGAGGAGCTGTTAACAATGTTTTTACGTATCAGAGATTTTTCTGGAGCCATACGAGTTTCATCTTAAAACTACTACCAGCTTTCTGACAGCAATTCCTAACTTTATTCCCAATGCACCAGTTCTTCCAGTTGCTGAGACCCTTGTCACTTGAACTCTTCATTTTTCTCCTAATCTGCCAAGTATCTACTTCTTCAAGGACACAAATGGGCTTTAAGGAGTGTACCATTACAAAGGGAGAATATCCCAGGCAAAATAAAAAATTCATGTGACAGCTTAATAAAGAGGAAGAACATGAGCATCCTTCAAGGAATTAAAAGAAATGCAGCCTTGTGTAGGAAAGGATTAACTCGGTATGCCTGGGTCTTGGCCACCACCTCGTAGGAGATAACCTCTGAGCCTTTGGAATATTCTACCTGATGAGTGTGTTTTGTTGCATGCCTGAGGCCTTGGCCATGCTGTACCAGTGTGATCATGCGAGTTTATTATAACAATGTGATTTATGTGAATATCAGTTTTTGCTCTGGGAGGCAGAGGTCAGAGTAGTTAAAGTCAGTCACTGCTGGCCTACATAACTGACCCCATAAAAAAATCCCTGGACACCAGGCATGGGTGAGCTCGGTAAGCTTTGCTGGTTGGCTACTCTTCACGTGTTGTCATGCCTTGTTGTTGGGAGATTTACACACATCCCCACATGACTCCACTAGAAGTGGACATCTAGATGCTTACTTGGTTTCTCCTTGACTTTGCCCCATAAGCCTTTTCCTACTGTTGACTCTAATCTGTATCCTTTCACTGTAATATGCTATAACCATGAGTATACTATCTTTTCTGAGTCCTGTGAATCCTAGTAATCATCGAGTCTGAGGGTGAACTTGGACTTCCTAACACAAGTATGCTGGAGCGCAGAATGTAAGAGAGAAAGAAGACTAAGGCAAGAAAGCTAAAGAGGGCAGAGATCACAAGGAATATGGTAAAATGCATTAGAAAGTCTGAACACTGTACATCGGACGGATGGGGAGCAAACGAAGGGTTTTACTCATAGGTATAACATTGCAGATGTGTATTTTAGAAAAATAACTCTGGCTTTAGTATGGAGAATGAACTGACGACGACAAGATGAGTGGGAAACCATTTTGAAGGGATTTTTTTTTTTAGACAGAGTCTCACTTTGTTGCCTGGGCTAGAGTGCCATGGCATCAGCCTAGCTCACAGCAACCTCAAACTCCTGGGTTCAAGCAATCCTCCTGCCTCAGCCTCCCGAGTGGCTGGAACTACACACACGCGCCACCATGCCCGGCTAATTTTTTCTATACATTTTTAGTTGTCCAATTAATTTCTATTTTTAGTAGAGATGGGGACTCACTCTCGCTCAGGCTGGTTTCAAACTCCTGACCTTGAGCGATCCACCCACCTCGGCCTCCCAAAGTGCTAGGATTACAGGCGTGAGCCACCGCGCCCGGCCATTTTGAACAGATTTGCAATAATTTGGGTGAAAGACGATAGTGGCAAACATTAGCAAAGTTACAGTTATAACAGGGAAAAATAGAATAGATAGATTCAAAATATGTTTATTAGAAATAACAAAAAAGATTGGGTGATTAACTTGAAATGAGAGTTGAATAAAGAGAAATCAAGAAAGACTCCCAGGTTCCTGACTTCAGTAACTACGTGATAGTGCCATTTAATGATAAGGAAATTAAAAGAATTTGATAATAAAGGTGATTCGTTTTAGGCATTTTGAGTGTGTGGAAACCTGTGAAATAATCAAGGGAATGTATTTAGTTGGATACATGAGAAAAAGCAATCTTGGGCCAGAAATTTTGATTTAGGAATCAATTGGTATCCACATCCAAGTCACTTACAATTGGTATCCACATCCAAGTATCTTACCTACTTAAAGGTAAGATAACCCA
This sequence comes from Lepilemur ruficaudatus, assembly GCA_963574885.1. Taxonomy (NCBI): domain Eukaryota; kingdom Metazoa; phylum Chordata; class Mammalia; order Primates; family Lepilemuridae; genus Lepilemur; species Lepilemur ruficaudatus. The sequence continues at coordinate 12,213 of CAUYRT010027500.1, read as the reverse complement.
GGGAGAATGAACAGTATGAAGAAAAGAGCTTGGCTTGGGATAGTCTATAGAAGCACAGTTTTAAAAGAACAAGAGCCCAAGTAAGTGAAAAGGAGTGACCAAACAGGAAGAAAAACATGGAGAAAAACCTTCTCTGAAGGTTCAGAGAAACCTAAAAAAGACATTAACACTGTGAAATGCTGCAGAAGTCTGGAAAGATAAATTTTGAGACTCTTCATCAAATTAAGCAAAAAAGGAAGTTACTGACCTTCAGAAAAAAACATTTCTAGTTGAAAACCAGTGACAGAAGCTAGTATGAGGGAGCTAAGGAGTAAAAGGGAAAGGCATGGAGATAAAATGTAAAGGCAACTATTTCAAGAAGTTGGCTATAAAGCAAAGGATACAGATAAGCTGGCACCTAAAATTTTTTTAAAGATGGAAATAATTTTAGCATGTTTATATTGGTTTATATGACCAACAGAAGCTGGCAGATAAATTAAAGATGTAAGAAGAAATGGGGAAAATCAAATAAATAATGTCCTTACGAAGCTAGAGATCCAGAATGTAGCTGGAAGGTGAGCCTTACACAGGAGAAGTGATACCTCTTCCATTATAACAGGGATCAAGAAATAAAGAATTAGCATGAATACAGATAAGTTTGTAAGTTTGAGTGTGAAAATTTAATTCTGAAAGTGTGTTCAATCCTGATGGATTACATTTTCTCTGTAAATTAAAACCAAGTGCATTTCTAAGCATGACAGAGAAAAAAGAGATAAAGTTTTGCAAAGAACTTAAGGAAAGTTGTCAAGCAGCATTCAGGGCCCAACTGAGGTTGGAGAATACTTTCACAGTTGTACGGTTTTTTACCTAGGGATTTGACAGCTCAAGTATACGAAAAGATCAAGTGGATTGCTTTTTTCACCAACTCACGTGATGGCAGGACAACGGGTCCAGGGAATTAAGGAGAATGGTTGTATCAATGTACTATCGAATGTAAGCTGGATAGGTAAGGGGGTGAAGATCAGGGCCTGGAGCACTCTCTGTGTTTGAAGACTATGTATGGTCTGAGTAAGTGAGTGATGCAGCTATAAGAACAGGAAGTTATGATAAAAAAGATATTTGAGAACTGAGGTTTTCACAAGTTGAGTAGCTATGAAAGATAAGATCTATAATAGAGCCACTGGAGTTAGTAGCTAACGAACAATAAAAGAGAATATCATTGGGAATGAGAAGATTAAGGGACTAAGAGGTTAAAGTGTTGATCTGTCATGTATGTACAGATGAATTCATTCAAGGTGATAATAAAACTTGAAATATAATGGAAGGCCATGAGTTAGGTGCCACAGATTCAGTAACTGATGGAGAGAGTGTGGAATGACAGAGAAGCCAGAAAAATGGCATGACCTGTTCAAAGGAACAAGGGTTTTTACACAAGAGCAATGGGGAGTCAAGAGAACACGAACCTCACTAGCCAACCTGTAAGACATGGCATGGGACTATGGGAGAATGAATAGGATCCACATCAGAGGGCTGCAGTGTGAACTGTATCTTCAGGAAAGAGAAAGCTTTCAAGAAAGGGAGCAGAAGCAGCACATGGCTGAAAAGGTTAAGAATGTAGGAAAGCTTGTTTATCACTAACTGGGGTTCAAGATGACATAGTAAATTTGGAAGGGAAGAGAACGGTGACAAGCTGGATCACAAGAGAAACAGAGTACTACATGGAGATGAATATGAAGCAGAAAACTATATGGAGCTGAGTATGACAGAAGAAGTGACTTAAGGAGCTTACATCTTGAGTAATGATTAAGATTAACTGGGATGCATATAAAGCAAGGCGGGGGACGGCTGCATAAACAGGTAAGTAGTACTACAGGAAAGAATGGAAAGACTTAAGATATGGAATACAATTGGGAACAAATAATTATGCCTGGGAAAGTCAGAAACCTTCATAGAGGTGATGCTTGACAACTGGATCACAGCTCAGATATCATTTATTTATATCCCTTCTCTAGTGAATTAATGCCTAAAAAAATCAGGAATTTTTAGGTATATTTCAAACTTTACAGTAACTCAAAATATGTTTTTAATAATCAAGGTTTATCCATACTTTAACTTTTCTATACATAAGTGAAAAAAATGAAGTTAACACAAAGATCAATTATTGCCTGTACATTCTTTTAAGCAGAAAAATTTAAGTGTAATAAAAACTCAGGAATTTAAAGGCAATTTAAATGCCCTCCCTACTCCCAAATGTACTATGGCTTTTTCTAGAAATGTATATTAAGAATGTTACTCATTAATAAAGCAAATATAAAAACTTAAGCTTTAGGAGTGACAAAATTCTTATCTTGGTGGTTTCACGGTTATAGACATTTGTCACAGCTCATCAAATTATACACTTTAAATGGGCACAGCTTACTGTAAATAAATTATGCTTAAATGAATCTGATATTAAAGAACTAAAAAACAACACTTAAGTGTAAAAGGCACAGATAATTTGGTAGCTGCTATTTATTATCATAAAGAAAATGAAGATTCAAAAAAGGAAATCAGTGATATATTTAATCTAGAAATGTCCTGATACCCTAAAATAGTCACTTATTAAACGTAAACAACTCTTAGATATATATAATATTGCACTAATATAGGAACAGCCAACTGAAGTTTGTACTAAAAATTCGATATTCAATATAATAAAGTTCCCATGAAGTCTGTATTTTATAATACAACAAACCATTTAACATCTATTTGTACAACAAATGAACAGTTACTGCACATTAAATACTGTGTTCACTGCTAAGGACACAGGAGTGAAGGATAGTTATTAGTTACTGGCCCCCTAATGAAATACACTGAATGAATCTTTAGTTTATTGGTTCTCTGGTTTAACCTTTGCTATAGACTGAATTGTGTCCCTTCAAAATTCTTATGTTGAGCTCCTAACCCTCAGTGTGACTGTACTTGGACATGGAGCTTTCTGGGAGATAATTAGGGTTAGATGGGTCCCTCTTAACAGGATTAGTGGCTTTATAAGGAGAGAAAGAAGGATTGCTCACTCACTCACTCTCTCTCTCTGCCGTATGAAGACAGTGAGAAGGCAGCTATTTGAAAGCCAGGAAGAGGGCCCTACCAGGAACCAAACTGACAGGAACCTTTATCTTGGGTTTTCCAGCTTCTAAAACTATGAGCAATAAATGTCTGTTGTTTGAGCCACCCATTATAACAGAATATTCTGTGATACTCTGTTATAGCAGTCAAGCAGACTAATATGACCACTTTCTTTTACAGTACACTTTTCCTTTAAGATCTTGCAAATGTGGGGAAATAACAGATACTGGTTTGAAATACCATGTCAGATTTTATAAACTCTAAAATGAATAAATGAATTTTGAATTTTTTATATAAAACATTCCTGAAATGTTTTCTATGTAATTTTTATAAGATAGTATGGAGAAATGTTTATTCTAAGACTGTATCAGTGATCAAATTTGGCTTAATTAACTGCTACTAGTAATTAACCTAAATTTAACTAACTGAACAGCATTAAAATTCCTCTCAGACAAAAATGTGATAAACACATATTAACAGTATTATCATAATACAATAAAGAATAAATATGGTCTTATCAAGATGAAATATAGTAATTTCACATACACTAAAATGTTAAAAAGTATATACTCACATGCCAAGCCCCACCAGGTGGACCTTTACCAAGAACTAAGTGAGGGATATAATGATGTTGTTCTAATTTCCAATGCAAAACAGATGGATAATCATACCCAAAGTCAGCATCTGGGTGAAGAAGTGTGTCAAAAAGTACTGCAACTGGATTGGAGGATCGGCCCTCAAGGCCCTCAGACAAGTATTCTAAGTCCTGAATGGAAAAAAAAAATGGAGATAAGAGTTTTAAAAAAGCCAAAACAGTGATCATAGTGAATAATAGTGAAAGTCATTACTCTAATACAGAACATCCCAGATATCCTGGCTATAAAATATAAAACACTGATATTCCTTGAAATCTTAATAGGTTCTTTGATCAAATAAATACAGGAAAGGGCTGTGTTTCAATAAAGCTAACCAGATTCTTATACCACAAAACTTGAAGATGTCTTTAATGTGCTAATGTCTACCATGATACTCCAATAATAAAAAGCAATACCTCCCAAATTTATTTTAGGAGAGAGCACCTATTGAACTCCATGAGGAAATAATTTGGGAATTCTGCTCTAACAAATTCAAGAACATACATAGAAGTAATTCAGCAGAATATATTTGTGTATCTAAAATAAAAAGGATAGAAGGTATTATTTCTAACTAAGAAACAATGCCTATATAAATAAAAGCTAATCTTGTTTCAGTAAAAAAAAAAAAAAAAATTTAAAGATTGATATGTAAGAAATAATACCTGGTCAACAATGGAAAGATGTCTTGCTTCTTCTAATTTACTATGTAAAACAGTATTTGGGTGTATTGCTTCTGATGATAAATATGGTCTGTAGCCTGATAACATATAAGAAAGGCATATTCCTGAGGGTCCATTTCCTATTTAAAAAAAAAAAAGGTGGAAAGGTGTACATCATGCAACTTAATACTCCTGTTCTTTGGCTTTTCTCCTACTTCAAAGATAGTTCCTCTCTATCACCAATTCTTCTTTCTCTGATCTTTTCAATGCAGATGTTTCACAAGATTCTGACTTTTGTTTCCCTATTTTCTTTTGAGAAACTCATCTATTCAAAGCTTCAACTTTCTATGCTACTGACTCGCAAAATTAATTCTCCAGGCTAACCTCTTTCCCAGGAATATATCCCACATTCCATATGCTACATTTTCACTGCACCTGACTGACAATAACTTAAACACAATGTGTTTAAAAGGAAACAAAAGGAAACTCATGAGTCACTTCATTAAGATGCCTTCTGTCCTTCAAACTCCATCCCATCTCCAAGGATTGTACTCGCAAACTCTTAAGTTAATAAGGTCTGGTTCTGAACCTATTTTGCCCCCATATCCATTCAGTTGTCTTTACTATTCTCACTCCTGTACTTTCACCTAAAAGACAAAAGTCACCTACTGCTTCTCCTCCTGAAGATTCATCCGCTCCCAAACCATTTCATATACTACATTCAGAAAAGTTTTGGTGACACATAGTCCTCATCATGTTACTCCTCTACTCTAAAGGTCTCTCTTGCTTCTTTCTGAATATCATGTGTTTTCTGTGTTCTGGTCTCAACCATCTTTTCAGTCCCAACCCCTAATACTGCCTTCCTATGTTTATGTGCTTTAAATAAAACCAAACTAGATTTTTTGCTGAACTACTTCCATTTTTGTAGTTCTTTTAGTCTGGGTCACCACTTCTTAATTATCTCTATCAAAAATTTAATCCAACAGACAACTTACTAGCCATCAAGGAAAAGAATCCCATTTCTTGCCTAATATATTACCCCAAATAAAATATGCTCAAAGATGTAAATAAGAAAAGTAAAACCATAAGAATATTAGAAACAAGGTAATAATTCTACTTATACTACTAGAGTGGGAAGACTTCATGTCTGACAGAAAACTCAAAAGAAAGAAGGGAAAATAAACCATTTGACTTCAAAAAAATAAAAAACAAATGATAAATAGGAGGAGTTGGGATCTGAGGCAAGTAGCAAGTTTACTTGAATCAAAAACAAAGACAAAATTAATGAAGAAAGATGATATGCTAGTATTAATAGATACAGAAAAAACATTTGACAAAATCTAACATTCATTCATGATAAAAAAAGAAAAAACCTCTCAATAAATCAGAAGCAGAGGGGAACTTCCTCAACATGATAAAGAGCATCTACAAAAAAACCTACAGCTAATATCATACTCACTGGTGAGAAACTAGATGCTTTCCCTCTAAGATGGGGAACAAGACAGGGAAGCACCTCTCACTATTCCTAATGGAATACACCTAATGGAATACACAACACCATAATGGAAGTCCTAGCTAATGCAATTAAGACAAGACAAAGAAAAAAGATACACAGATTGGGAAGGAAGAAATAAAACCATCTTTGTATGCAAATGACATGATCATTAATGTCAAAAATTCCAAAGAATCAACAAAAAAATCTCCTGGATCCAAAAAGCAATTAGAGCAAGATGGCAGGATACAGATCAATATACAAAAGTCAACTGCTTTCCTATATACCAGGAATGAACAAGCTGAATTTAAAATTAAAAATACAACATTAAATACTTAGGTATAAATCTAACAAAAAATGTACATCTATATGAGGAAAACCACAAAATGCTGATAAAAGAAATTAAAGAAAAATGACATAAATAGAAAGATATTCCATGTTTATGGACAGGAAGACTCAGTACTGTTGAGATGTCAGTTCTTCCCAACTTGAGGTATAGATTCAACACAATCCCAGTAAAAAATCCCAACAAGTTAGTTTGTAGATATTGACAAATTGATTTTAAAGTTTAGAGAAGTGCAGAGTTTAGAGAAAGGCAAAAGACCCAAAATAGCTAACACAATATTAAAGAAAACAAAAGCAGAAGACTAGACACTACCCAACTTCAAGTCTTACCATAATGCTACAATACACAAGTCAGTATGGAGTTAATGAACCAACAGAAAAATAGACAAATGGCACAAAAATAGAGTACACAGATGTAGACCCACACAAATATAGTCAACGGATCTTGGACAAGGGAACAAAGGCAAGCCAATGGAGAAAGGGCAATCTTTCAACAAATGGCACTGGAACAACTGGACATCCTCTTGCAAAAATATAAATCAAGATACTAAACTTACATCTTCCACAACAATTAACTCAAAATGGATCATAGACCTAAATGTGAAATGCAAACTGTAAAACTTTTAGAAGTTAACTTAGGAGAAAATGTAGGTGACCTTTGGTCTACTGAGTTTTAGATACAACACCAAAAGCAGAATACATCAAAAAAAAAATTCATTAAGTAGGACATCATTAAAATTTAAAATTTCCGCTCTGCAAAAGATACTAAGAGAATGAAAAGACAAGTCATAGACTGAAAGAAAATATTTGCAAAACACATATGTAATAAAGTATTTGTATCCAAAATATACAGAGAACTCTTAAAACTCAACAATAAGAAAAAAAAAACAATTAAAAACTAGGCAAAAGATCTGATTAGATACCTTACCAAAGATAACAGAGACAGCAAATAAAATATGAAAAGATGCTAAATATACATCATCATTATGGAATTGCAAATTAAAACAATGAGATACCAGTACATACCTATTAGAATGGCTAAAATCCAAAATATAGACCACATCAAATTCTGAACAGGATGTGGAACAACAGGAATTCTCATTCATTGCTACTGGGAATGCAAAATTATCTAGCCACTTTGCAAGACAGTTTGGCAGTTTCTTACAAAAATAAAGTCTTACCATACGATCCAGCAATTATACTCCTAGGTATTTGTTCAAATGAGTTGAAAATTTATGTTTGTGCAAAAACCTGCACAGAAATGTTTATAGAAACTTTATTCATAATTGTCAAAAATTGGAAGCAACCAAGATGTCCTTCAAAAGGTGAATGAGTAAACAAACTGGTACATCCAGTTTGTTACAGTAATATTACAATGTAATATTATTCAATGATAAAAGGAAATGAGCTATTATGCCACAAAAAAGACATAGAGGAACCATAAATGCATATTGCTAAGTGAAAGAGGTCAGTCAAAAAGTTTACATACTGCATGACTCTATTATATGACATTCTGGAAAAGGCAAAACTATAATGACAGTAGAAAGATAAGTGGTTGCTAGGGGTTGAAGGTTGAGGGAGGGTATGAATAGGTGGAACACAGACTCGTGGAACAGTGTAAGTATTTTGTATGATACCGTAATGGTGGATACATGACATATACACTCAGTAAAATCTATAGAACTGTACATCACAAAGAGTGAACCCTAAACTACAGCTTTTAGTTAATATACCAATATTGGTTCATTAACTGTAATAAACATACCATACCAATGCAAGCTGTTAATTTTAGTAGCAGGGTAAACTAGAGAGGAAGAATATATTGGAACTCTTTCTATTTTCTGCTCAATTTCCCTGTAAACCTAAACTGTTGTGAAAAATAAAGCCTACTAATAATAAATAAATGAACGACAAATGGGGGAGTTAGGATCTGAGACAAACAGCTAAGTTGCTGGAAACAAAAAGATGCAACATACAAAAGACAATAAGCAAAGACTACAAACAAGCAGTTCACAGAAAGATCTCCCAGTCCTAACCCCAGAACCTGCCAATGTTATCTTGCACAGCAAAAGGACTTTGTAGATGTGATTAAGGACTTTGAGATGGGCAGTAGCCTGTATTATCCAGGTGGACCCAATCTAATCATGAGTCCTTAAAAACAGAAAACCTTTCCTAACTGTGGTGAAAGGGAGACATGACTTGAAAGAAGGTTAAGAAACATTGCTGGTTTTGAAGATGTAGAAGGCAGCCAGAAGCCAAGAAATGTGAATAGTCTCTAGAAATCTGAAAAAGCAAAGAGATATTCTTCCCTAGAGCCTCCAGAAAGCAATACAGTTCTGCCAACACCCTGATTTTAGCCCAGTAAGACCTGTGTTGAATTTCTGACCTACAGAACAGTAAGATAATATATTTATATATAATATATTTATTTAAAGCCACTAGGTTTCTTTTGTGGTAATTTGTTACAACAGCAACAGAAAACCAACACATTAGGGAAATTATCTCTTTATCTATAATCAGGTTAAGCTACCCATGGGCTGGCTGAGGCAAAACAGGGATAGATAGTCATGGGAGAATTGAGATGGGCAGGTGCAGATACGGGTATTTTTTCCTTTTCTGACCATCCCATAGCCTAGCTAGCCTAAGAAGATAGTGTTCCTTTACTCATTCTAAGATACCCAGGACAGAAAACCAAGGTTGGACATACAGGAAAAAAATGAAACATAATGTATAGTCCCTTAGATCTATCTCGGATGGGGAACTACTACAAAAAGTGTCTCTATTACATCCTCTAGAGGAGAATCTAGAAGAACAATTTTGTTCTCCTCCTTTCTTTCCTTCCATTATAGCATCTCCCATATGCCAGTCAGAGGACATGAATTTTCTTTCTTTCTTCCTACTAACTTTGAAACAAACTATCAAAGAAATTCAGGAAGTCATATGCCACCAAGGCATCTACATCCCATAATTCTCTCCTTTGGCTTAGCTGCACACTATAGTATAATACTTGTTTGACTTCCTCGAATTTGTATATTAGATGAAAAATATACATGACAAGTAATTAAATGCATGCAATAAAACTAAATTATAAAAATTTATAATTCTGAATTAGGTTGTATTAATAGTTTAATTTTTAATATTTTATAAGCCTATCTGTTGAGGTGGTATAAAGGATATATAAAAGTAATGTCACAGCTAAAGTAATTATAAACATTACTGTAGATACTATAATGTCATTGCTAATTGAGCACTGGTTACTAGCTTGCACTAGTCACTCAACTTCTGAGTCAGTCTCTGTCTGTATGTGCCCTACTAACATCAGAAGGCTACTGAGTTGTAAGGTATAATCTAATAATATATACAGAATTCTCTGTACAAAACCCTAATAATATCGGTTATCATCACTACCACAAAACTGTCATATAGTTAACACAACTGATAAGCAATATTTTAAAATAATGTAGTAATAGCCCTTCAACGAAAATATAATTGCATTTTAACATAGACCCTAACATCAGATAAAGCAATTACGTATTCCAATGACTTGATTATTAGTTATTTTAGCAAATATTTTAGCAAACAACTTAAGAATGCCTTTCAGTACAATCTTAAGAACCTGCACTACCTACCTATAGATTTATAAAAACAGTAAGGGTCAGACTGTAATTTTAAGAGATAAAAATGCAATAACTTACCTATTATTACCACAGGCAAAGTCACTGATGAATCTTCAATTAAAGACGTTTCTTCAACTAATGGCATAGCTTTAACTTTTCGCCCCAAATTATCACCAAAATATTGCACTAAGGAATTAAAAATCTCTCCTTCAGTTTCAGTGTCACTATAGTTTCTTTAAAGAAAAAATAAAAAGGAAAAAAAAAAAACAAGAGATACAGTCAACACAGAATTTATAGACTTTACTTAGATTTTATTTAAGCCAGAACGTATTTAATAGTTTCACAGGAGAAAAGGAAATTGTTCTGATTAATGCTTTCAAATTAGTAGCTCAGCTACATGTCAACCTATACCACTTTGAAGATCCAAAATCCTAAATAGCTGCTTATCTCTCATTAGTATCTTGTAGATAACTCCCTACTAAATAAGCAGCTCTTCTTAATGACCAAAGACAACATTGTATTGGGGATTTTATAATTCTCTGAGATATCCCAGGAATGGCTAATTTTCCCTTACTTTTTTCTCATTAATTAAAAGGTGAGTGTATTAAAGACACTATATAGTCACATATAGTTTCAGTAAAAGTTATCATTCTTACAAACTGGGCATTTTGGTAAAAGAAATATCGTATACTTTATTCTCAAAAATATATTAAAATTATCTTTTTTTTTTTTGAGACAGAGTCTTGCTCTGCTGCCTGGGCTAGAGTGAGTGCCGTGGTGTCAGCCTAGCTCACAGCAACCTCAAACTCCTGGACTCAAGCAATCCTTCTGCCTCAGCCTCCCGAGTAGCTGGGACTACAGGCATGCGCCACCATACCTGGCTTATTTTTTATATATATATTTTTAGTTGGCCAATTAATTTCTTTCTATTTTTAGTAGAGACAGGGTCTCGCTCTTGCTCAGGCTGGTTTCAAACTGCTAACCCTGAGCGACCTGCCCGCTTCAGCCTCCCAGAGTGCTAGAATTACAGGCGTGAGTCACCACGCCCGGCCTATTAAAATGATCTTAATGTTGATTTTCAATCTTTCTTTCCCAATTGCCTCCCTAGAAACTAGTTTTAGCATTTTGACATGTTCATGTAATAAATGGAGTTTCTCCTGAACAGTCACTGTTCTGCATTATAATATATTATTTTAGAACAGAATGCCTGAATTATTTTTCATCCCCATACAATCAGCAATAGCTACAATTTCTGGAAGTACTAAACTGTGTATCTACTAGTGGGTGAGTGTGTTTATTACTCTTCCCAAGTAACAAATATGGAATTGGAATAGATCAGTTATTTCACAGGACTCAAGTCAACTCAATGATCCCAGAGGAGATTGATCAATGGAAAGAATTAAGCAGAGATAGGAATTTCTGCTTCCCTGAAACTTTCAGAGTTCCCAGTCTAGCCTAGCATAGGGCAGAGTTCTTAGGATATACTAAGCGCTTTCCTGAGTCAAAGAAAGTAACCTCTACCCCCAAATATTTGGACTCCTCTTATGTAGCTTCTTTAACCAAAACATACACATCAGGCATGGCTGCTAAGGGAAACCCTTCCTCACACTGCAAGCCTACCCCTAGAAGAAGTGTCTTCTGCTCAATTCATCCCTTTCTGAATCATTCACACTACCGCCTCTGATCAAATCCAGATGCATCTGCTGTCTTGCCAGCTTCTGCTTCTTGGCAAGCTGCATTCAACATCAGTGTTTTATGCTCTGGCCTTGTCCCTAATATTTCTCCAAAGTGTGTGCAAAAGATAGGTTCCTCTGCTCCCTTTGGAGGCTTCTGACCAAAGTAATCTTGGCCTGACTATCATTGCTGTTGTAAAGGCCACAATTCTTTTTCAAGAGATAGAGACCTCATCTTCAGTTTCTCTCAGACGTCCCTACCTCGAACACTGTTGCTTCCATATACATACAACCTAAGAAATAATAAAAATGATAATCACTCTAAGTTTTTGGTTACTACAAAGAAGTTTTCTTCTTCAAAACTTAAACATTTTACATTAAAGGGGGGGAGAATACGCTCGGGGTTGTCACCTTGAGAGTATACACATTAAACAAGATTACTTAAATATTACCTGATATTCTGTACATTCTGAAAGCAAACTTAGGATCTTTTGAAAACAACTATGAATTAAGACATGTTAGCAGAGGCCGGGCGTGGTGGCTCACGCCTGTAATCCTAGCACTCTGGGAGGCCGAGGCGGGTGGATCACTCAAGGTCAGGAGTTCGAAACCAGCCTGAGCAAAACTGAGACCCCATCTCTACTAAAAATAGAAAGAAATTAATTGGCCAACTAAAAATATATAAAAAATATTATCCAGGCATGG